>JAEHOM010000552.1:0-11228 GCA_016433075.1 Hoplolaimus columbus | reverse complement strand
CAGAGAAATACAAGGAATAAAGTTTGGTGGCGATTTTTTTCTCGATTGAAACATTTTTTAAGCATGCCGCATTTTTGCCGCATTTTTGGGCATTTTTGCCGCATTTTTTCCGCATTTTTGGTACTCGATTCCGCATTTTCATACTTTGGAGATAGACACCCTGATATAAAATTATAAAGTTACTGTGTGATCTACGATCCATGATCCTAAAAATGCAGGCGGAATGGACGAAGGATCCGACGAATGGTGAAATGGACGAAGCAGCTGGTGAGAAGGCGGAAATAATCCGAACGTTCTTCAATAAGATGGTGCGTAAAAATGCCGGCCTTGAAATCATGTTCCAAGCTTGTCAGATCCTTTCCGGCCAAAGTGTTCCATGCCAGATCAAACCAAATCTTATCCCATTCTACATGTATGCCCCTCTCACATCAACGGATGTTGAACGTTCCTTTTCCATTTACAAATCGATCCTTGCTGATATTCGCATAAGTTTTACCCCACAGAACCTCGAAATGTATTTAATTTGCAATTGCAACCAAGAACTTGGCGAATAAAGCACTTTTGAACTTTTTATCATCGCTGAAGATGAATTTCTATTTACCTATTTTGCTACCTATTTCGCACTTTTTCTACCTATTTTAGGTACCTATTTTACGATTTTTAAATACCTAACTATCCTGCATTTGGTGCGAATTATTACATTGGGGAGGAATTGTACCCATTTGTTTCTGCATCGTACGCAAACACATGTTGCATTAAAGCAAATTTTGGAGCGGAGGAATTTCTTTTCAAATATCTGTGATGCAAATTGGAATGCCGAACATATTCAATTCTATATTTTACGATGTCACATGTCACATCTATGCAATTTCCTATTTTAAGATGAGTTCCAAATTCATGTTAGCATACAAAAATATTGCTTTGTATTGGATGAATTAGTGGCACGACCAAATGTCTATGTTGGTCATATTGCCTGCGGCAACATTCCAAATACGGATCCAATTCATTATATATTCATTTCACATACACTTTTCTTTTTATTTCACCTATTTGTTTTTTTTCATGTACCTCACACCTGCCAATAATTATAATCTAATGCCTTTAGTGAATTTTTACGTAAAATTTCACACAGAGAGAAAAGTGGAGAATCCAAATCTGATGTCAGAATTCACGTCGACAAGTTTCACATGAGGTTAGTGACGTCAAAAAGTACAATTTTTACCAAAGTTTAAGTTCTCTCGTAAAATGGTATCTGAGGGCTTTCAATGATGTTGATAACGAATCCTGGACTCTGTATTTAGATTTTATAAAAAATGTAGTTTTGACGTGGTATAGATTGAGAATTCATGAACATCTAATGATTCTATTCCTTTTTTGTGTAATTCATTTTTAAACACAAATAATAAAAGTCAAAGTTAAACAAATCAAACAAAGTCAAACAAATAATAAAAGTTTGCCAAACCTCTCAAGAATCGATATCCCAGAATATATCCCAATTGTTTACCAAAATCCTGCAAGAATAAAAAAGTAATTTTACAAATTGAAAAGGAAAATATTTTTTTGTGAGGAAAAAACTTCATCAATTGAAGAAAACCTCAAAGCAGTAAAAGACAGGAAAGAATTTCCGTGTATTTCTCCACCTTCCAGGGCCGCATTCACACCATCTTCATTGCATAATGTTCGCATTCTTAGCACTTGCATGCGGTGGAATATTCTCTGTTAAGGGTGGGACAACAGCAGTCATGTGTACTTTGTATTTGTGCTCCATTATACACATACTGGGTGCATTTAATGTTTGGAAACGAACATGACCCTTCTAAACATTGGGTGTTGGGAGTAAACAACATAAAGTCTTTTCATGACACTCACTCACCATATAATGTACATTTACCAGCAGCGGAACCAATGCAAATTAAAATTGCCAAGAAAGCATTAACAAACAACAAATTGAATCGCATTTTGGTGCTTAATTCTGAATGTGAAATAATAAATTAATCCTCAACTAAATCTCAAATTCTCATCTAAATTTGTTTCTATGATCGTTATTTTAAGTTAGAGTAAGCATAAAGAAGTAAGAAAATCCTGTGCAAAATTTCAGGCGGTTAGCATTACATTTTGATGTGATCAATTAAAAAACACATCAAATATTTATTTGTTTGCATTTAAAAAATTATTGAAAGAAAAAGGTTTTTTTTACAAATCAAAACATACGCTGATTTGAACAACGTATTCTTTATTTTTTTGTATTCAGATCCAGATGATAAAAGAGAAAAATCAAAATTCTCAAATAATTAATTTTTTATATCCAAATTTTTAGCTTTATTCAAAATTAGTTTAGGAAGCTATGGGTGGCCCCGATAGGCGCCGTCGGGAAAGATTTTGGGATTTTAGGCAATTTTTCTTGGAAAATTGATCACTCTTTAGCTTGAAAAATATCTTTTTTCCTACTTTATTAGCGAATTTGTCGAAAGTTGCAGCAAATTTTACTTACCTTAAGTCAAGGTAGGTCCAGCAGGATATTGGATGTTTCAACTCTTGGGTATATTGGGTATATTGAAATGAATATGCGTTTTGCTTGAATACACTAATGTTTCATTGCTTTTAATGGCTCAAATTTTACTGGGATGGTTGGTAATGGTAATTATAATATTGAGGTCGTGGATGTGGACATAAGATTGGCGTCCAAAGCCCCAAGGTTTTGGATGTGGGGGTGTGGGCGAATCATAAGATTGGCATAAGCTTATAGTTTGGTCAAAAGCCCTAAGCTTTAGACCAAAAGGGCATAAGCTTATAGTTTGGTCCAAAGCCCCAAACCCAAGGTTGGTGATCATAAATGAGGTCGTGGATGTGGGTATGTGGGCGAAGCATAAGTTTGGCGTCCAAAGCCCCTGTGGTGGTTGTGATGGATGAGAAGCGTGCGGTAGCGATGAGAAGCGTATGCTGTGCCGTTGCAAGTTACGTTGCCGACTCCAATGGAATGCAAATTTTTGTGAGAACTCAGTCTGGAAATTTCATAACCCTGGAGGATGTCAAGCCCACGGAAAAAATTCATGAAGTGAAGGCAAAAATTCATCAGGAGATGGAAGGAATTCTGCCCGACCAACAGATATTGCTGTTCGCTGAAGAGCAACTTGAAAATGACAAAACTTTGGCCGACTATCACATCCACGAGGAGGCCACGCTTCAATTGTTGCGTCTGACAAAGAGTGGAGGAAGCGAAATGCAAATTTTCGTGAAAACCCTCGGCGGAAATTTTAGAACAATGGAAGTCGAGTCTAAGGACACAGTTGGCACAGTGAAGCAGAAGATCCATGACGCGCTTGGAATCCCGGTTGACCAGCAGCGCCTGTTCTTTAAAGAACTCGAAGATGGACACACATTGGCCCATTACCACTTCGGGCGAGGGTCCATCCTCCAATATGTGCCACGTCCGACGGTAGATAAAAAGAAAAGCGTAATTTTTGTGAAAATCCCAACTGGAAGAACGATAAGCCAAGCCCTGGGACACAATTGTCAATGTGAAAACAAACATTCAGCACCAGGAAGGAATTCCTGCCGAACAACAGATTTTGGTGTTCGATGGGCAAAGACTCACTGATTGGCTAACTCTGGCGCAATATCACATCCACAAGGAGTTCACGCTCGTGTTGATGTTGAAGGATGATGAAGAGCAATGCTTAATGGACGTGAAAACACCGGCTGGAAAAGTCATAACCCTGGTAGTCGATCCCTCCGCCACAATTGACCACGTGAAGGCGCTGATTGATCACAATACAGGAATTCCGATCGACCAGCAGGTTCTGTCCTCTGAGGGTAAAGAACTGGAAGATGGACACAGCTTGGCCGATTATGGCATCAAGCTTTCGTCCGCCATCCCGTCAACCGTCCCAACCATCCAATGTCAGCTTCGCCATCATCGTCATTGAGGAGGAGGCATGCCGTTTTCTGCTGAAGATGGTTGACGCTAACAAACGCATTTTGAAGAAGCATTTTTGGGAGATTCAAATTGATTTTTTTCAGTTGTTTTTTCGGTTGGTTCTATTATTCATTGTCTATCATCTTTCCCTTTTTTTACCAAAATTCCCCTTATTTCTAAATTATTTCCCACTTGTACAATTTTCTTGCATTTTATTCATACTAACTCTAGTTGATAAAGGGAGTAGAATTTGCAATTTAATGTTTGCATTTTTTATCAACATCCCATCATGAGGTAGTTGAAAAGTAGAAGCTCTAGCCATATGAACCTTTCAATAGATCCACTCTAGAGTAGTTGAAAAATCGGTTATGGGACAATATAAAAATGTACCAAAATGAACTGATAGACCTTTTTTCAATATATGTAAGTTCAGACCCAATCATTTTGTATATGTTATGCACAATCTGCTGGAATTTCTGACTTGGCGCTCGATCGGCAATGAAGCCAAAATCTAAGCTTCTTCGTGAAAGTTATAAGAAAGAAATAGTTATAAGAAATTGTAATAAGTTTGGTCTCTGTAGAGTCTTGTCTGTGTGTTGTCTATCTGTGTGTTGTTATATTGGTCTGTGGTCCGTCTGTGTTATATTCTTAAACTTTCGCATTTTCAAAAAACAAAAAAAAAAATCGAATGCTAAACTTTGTTAAGGGATGTCAGCCATTTTGTTAGACCGTTATATCCATGTTTGTAAAATCCGGTCGTAGCATCGGATGAACTGACATCGCATCGAGAAACGAGTCAAAACGGTATGAGAAATGAGTGAAAAGGATCCTTACTTCCATATTTTTTATTCTTTTTTTTTTAACAATTTCGCCCAAATTTCATTTTCAATCTTTTCGTCTTTTTTTACAATTTTAATATTATATAGCTGATTTTTTTTCTACACAGACCAATCTTATTAGATATACGATTCTTTCTTATAATGAATTTCTAACAAAATATCAAAAATTACGCAATTTTTTCCTAACACTATATCGTATTTTCAATCACATTAAAGACTTTTTTCATATTTTAGCACAAAAAACACAACTTCCTGGTAGATCAAACATTGCTTTCCACTTTGTACAAACTACAAGTTTTTTCGATAAAATAACAACAAATACGCGCATTCACATCGAAATTTTATGAAAAATCTTTTACCATCACCAAGAAAAAATATTATGAATAGATGATTAATGAATAGGAAGTAGGGTTGATCGGTAACGGTAATTTTGGGAAAAATCGGTAACGGGAATGCCCGTTAGTCAAATCTTCGGTAACGGTAACGGTAATGGGTTTTGGGTCGGTAACGGTAACGGTAATTCAGTAATTCGGTAAAAATTTCCCATTTTTTTTTTGCTTTTTTTCAACAATTTCAAAATTAAAGAAAAATATATTTCCAAGTGAATTAAAGAATCATTCGTCATTTTCCTCCTCATCATCATCTGTGTCCTCTTCAACTGCTGGTGCCAAACAAACTGTATACAAATTCGCCTTGATCAACAAGATATCTTCGATCACTAATTTTGGCGGGAGGAAAGCTGTGGCTTTTTTAATCCAAAAAGTTGCGATTCCTCGGGAAATTTCAGTATTTTTTCTTCAAAATCTGCGCAAAATTTTTGAAAAATCAGAAATTTTGCTATTCTTAAGGTGTATTTTTTTTTACCGAAATACCGATTCAAAAATAATTCGGTTACGGTATTACCGATCGGTAGTACCGTTACCGATCGACCCTAATAGGAAGTGGGGAATGGAATAGAAAACAACAGTAACGTTCTCTGACTTAACGTCAAAAAAAGTCTCAGGCATAATTTTGCTTACTCAATTGCATCGTCGTCTTCTAAAATTCTTGCATGATCAACTACAGTTCGCTTTTACGATATAGGCCAAAATACGCTATATAACATAAATATGTGGTACAGTTCGCTTAAGTTTAGAATACAAACCACGAATGTATATAGGCCAAACGACAAATATATTGACCATAAGTTGTTAGGCAACAGGCACGTAACCGAGTTTTGCTGTTCAGAACTAAGTATATAAGTTTTACGATTACGTTTAAGTATTCCGAGGACATAAAAAAAAATAGAATTCTGCCAAATTCTCTGCCAAAAAAATGTCCAAGGGTAGAGAATTTTTTATTTGCAAAAAATTTTTAACCAAAATAATTGTTTTTTTTTTGTGTTGCATTCGCTGTTTGGCAAAAAATCACACTGCAACTTTTTTCCGACCTTTTTGCCCAAAAATCGGAATCGCCAAAAATGACCCAAAATTACCGGGCGGAATTCCGCAATCATAACTCAGTTACATCCCTCATCAATTGACCGTCACCGTAAAAAACAAACGCAAAAAAGACGGTTGTGCCATCGCTGGAGACGAGGAAACCGGCAAATGGATGGTCAGCCACAAATTTGGGCTTTGGTTTGGGCTCCGATTTAGATACTTTAAAGAAGATGACACCAGTCGCGGCAGCCGCTTCCGTACCTTCTTCGTTGACCTGTGTACAAAAAAAAAGAAGATATTATTGTAGATGATAGGATGCTAGCTAGTGTGTATACTTTATAAGAGTATAAGCCGATAATGATATCATCATCAATCATCAAACAGGATTAGAGTCAATTGGGATTAGAATAAAGATGAATGAATCATCAACTGGGATTTGTGTAAAAATGAATGAATTAAATTGAAGTCCGCAAAAAAGAATTTATAGGAAAAAGTATATTTGAGCAAAATTATTAGACCCTGATTTAAACAATAAAACAAATAAGCTTAACATTTGGCAAACATTTGGTTGGATGTTGAACCTCAGGACATTTAAAATCCAATGCCTTAATCGATAGACCATTTATTTTTGGCTTTATGAGGCATTTTTGACGACTTTTCACTTGAAAACATTTATGCATTTTAAGGTAAACATTTTCAAAAGTTTCTATTTCAACTCAGTCACATACCTCAATGAATGCCTTTTGGACCATTTGGCTGATCTGCAGCGGTTCCGCTTTGGTGATTCCAGAAAAATTTGCACTGCTGGTGAAGGCGGTAGGCATGCCAAGATTTATAAGCGGTTCATTCAGATGGTGCATAGATTCCAGCTTGAACTTGGGCAGTTCCACCTTTAAATATTTTTTCAACTTTTTGTTTATTTTTGTAATAATATTAAAATTAATCGATTTAATTTACTATTTCAAAATTTTTTATAACGGTTTTTGAAAATATTTCCATACATCAACATCAGATTTGTGCCGCTTTTGGAGCAGTTCCAGCAACTTCCGCCCGCTGAGGTTGGCCAGCAACTTGTCCAGCCCGAAGCGCTCCTTCGGCAACAGCACAAACATGAACATATCCTCGCCAACATAGGGCATGCCAAGCAGTTGGAGCTGAACGAATGAAACTTTAAAATAAAAAATTAAAAAAAAAACCCAAAAGACATTTTTTTTCTGTCCTTTGGCCAAATCCTAAAACTATCCCCTAAACACCTCATTGTCCTCGAAGTAGATAAACTTGACGTCATTCTCGCGTTCGTCAATCAATCTCTCATCCATCTTAAAGCAAAAATTAAATTGCTTTAATGTATTCGTTCAAAATAAAAACCTCTTTACGTGTATAGGATCGAGCCTTCAGGCTCTGCCAATTTTTTTTTTTTTTAGATTCTTTAGGTAGTTGGATTTTTGAATTTAATCATATTGTGGGAATTTTAGCTGGCAAAATTTAAATAAAAAATAATGAGTAAAGCAATTTTTTAAATTTATGTAGATTTGTTGGTTTAGACTGTTTTTAATTGAATGGTCGATTTTTGGGTAATAATTTTGGGAGTTTACCCGAATTTTTCCACAAAAAAATAAAGAGCCAAATTTTTATCAGAACATATTTACAAGAGCCTGGGAATACGAATCTAAATTGTTTTGACTGATATGTAGTGAATGGGAAAACAACACAAAACCTCATCGTTCCCGAAGTTGATAACGCTGTCGCCTAATGATAAAGTGTACTTGCGCATCATGTCAACCTGAAGGCGAAACAAGTTTTGGCTTTATGCATTTCTTTCAACAGTAAAATATTTTGGCTGTGAATGGTCAACTTTCAACCCCTCAAAAATCCGGAAATTTTTATTACCAAAATATGGGTTCCCGTGGTTTTTTCCGAACTTTAAATACCATCCCGAACTTTCGACTCGCCTCGAGGAGATAATAAAGAATATACAATAAAAAAGAAAATTAACTCACTTGGAAGATATAGGTCTCCAAAGTCGAGAGGGGGCTTATTTTAGAGGGTGGGGTTATTTTACAGGAAATACGGTATTTCAATTAAAAAATTCGAATATTTATTTTTCTTTCAATTTTTTATACCTTTATGTGATTGCCTTCGGAGGTAAAGAATGGCTTCTTTTGGGTGTCTTTCTTATCAAACTCGTAAGCCCACTTGCCCTTGAAATAGATGGCATTGATCAGCACCAAACTGAACTCAAAAAACGTAAAGCTCAGACAATTTCAAAAAAAAGAGATTTACCGGGTCAGTTCGTCAAACATGCCTGACTGTATCAGATTGCGGATCTTGTCATGGGTTGCGTGCTCCACAAATTGGTTGATTTTCTGTCAATATCTTATATTTTTTGACAATACTTTTCCGTTTCCCTGGGGGAGCAGTTCCGTTCCAGGGTCACACAAAAATCAGTCCTATATATTTCCTATATTTTCTAGGCCCCCAAATGACCTTTAAAGGTGTTTATTTGTTGCCAAAAAATTTTCAAGAATTTTTTTTTTGCAACCTATAACACCATTAAAGGTCATTTGGAGGCCTAAAAATATAAAAGAATGATTTTTGGGGGCCCTCCTGAGAAGTGCCCCCAATGCCCCCACTGGAACAGAACTGCCCCACTGGAAACGGGAAATTATCCTTTTGATATTGTCTATGACTTTCAAATTTCCAAAAACTGTCAAAAATGTTTACGGTTGCGGTTGGCTCACTCTCCGCGAAGTCGACCAACTCGAATTGTCCCCCAAAATGGTCATTGATCGCAGTTGTGAACGAGTCCACCAATGGGAAGCCGCTCTGCACGTACACCTTGGTCGCCAGCTCCAGCGTGTAGTTCTTCTGCCCGTTCTGGATGGACTTCATAAGTTCGCCAAAGTATTCGTTTGTTGCGAAAGCCGATTCCCCTGTTGTTTTTTGAGTATAAAATAGTAATTTTTTCATTTTTATAGATATAATTTAATTAAAAAAATAAAAAAAATTTATTTTATTGCATAATTTTTGATATTTTTTTAATGCACCCACCATTGGCCAATAGATTGCCCATTTCGTGCGCGGTCTCCTCCTTTGCACCAGTGTAAACCATTGCAAGTGCAATGGCCACCGAAATGGGCGACACAATTGTGGAATGTCCGGCAGTGTTCACTTCGCGCAACATATTCAGCGCAAAATTTACCTGTGCTTCCATTATGGCTGAAGTCGGAGAAGCCTATAAAGAATACATTATTATAGGAGTTAAGGACTAGGTGAATTGTCCTAAATTGAGAATTTCAAAAAAGGAAAAAAAAGTTTTTAATTCCTAAGCATCGTCCGACGGCACAAAACGGTCCTCCTTCTCCTCCTCCTCCTCAAATTGCATCATCTACCTGTGGTTGTGGTACCTATGTCGGTCATTTTGACCAGTGATCAAATTGAATGGTTTCTGAATCAGGACACCGAAAAGTAATGAAATCTTAGATTTTACTTTTTTTTTCACGGCCTAGCAGCGGGAGCCACTGGCCACAGACGGAGGAAAAAATATTTCGCTAAAGACTACATTGTCGAAAAAAATTTTCCTGGATTTTTTGGGTACCGCCATCCTAGAAATCATATGCTAAAACAGTTGTGAAAAACTTGATCATTGAATAGTAAATTCAAACCGAAAAAGTATTTGATTTTTTTTTTTCATTTTTTTCGTATATTTTTTCCACACCTCGAGGCCGCATAAAAATATTCAAATGTGGATATTTTATGCAGCAGAAGTAATTTTATATGATTTTTTGAGTGAGTGCTGATTTAAAAGAATATCCCGCTATTTCGCTATTTGTTGCCATCTGTAAACGCATATAATGGTGATGGACAAAGGATGGAGATTGGCTTTTGTTTTTAAGGTGTAATTCACACCATAAAAAACACACATGCTTAAGGGCTTATAGGTGTCTGGTTGCTAATGGATACCTTAGCTTACGACAACTCACATGTGCTATTTATCGCGAATGATGTGTAGGGTACAGGTTTTTATAGACAAAAAATGGTATAGAGAGTCAAAATAGAGGTCTTTTTTTGGCTATACGCTGATACGCTCTAGGCGCACGACCTTTCGGCCTTGGGGGGGGGGGAGGAAGGGCAATCCACTCTCTTTCATTGTACGCCACTCATTTCACCGACAGATATTTCGCCTAAAAACTTCCAAAAGATATTTCGCCTAAAAAATCAACTATTTTCTATTTCGCCCCATTAGGCGAAATATCTTTTAGGCGAAATAGGGTTAGGCGAAATGTCTGTGGGTGAATTGAAGTACCTATACCCCCTTTCATTCCCTAATGGGGGCTGTGTTAGTAAAGGCGGTTAATGAGTCTGTGGCTCCGTGGTATTGTTTGCGCCACATCGTCAGTGTAGTTGTGTAGTGGTAAATCGACGCTAAGGAATAGAACCCAGGAATTACTGCTTTTGTGGTGCTAGCGTGCTAACCATTACACCACGTCTCCCCTGATAAAAATGTCAAAATAAAGGCATAATAGAAGCTAAAAATCTTATGCAATTTTAAACTTTAATTGTTTTTTGATATTTTTTCCATTTTTTCGAACAAATTTGCCTATTTTCTGAGAATTTTGGTGAAATTTTAGTAAAAATTCGAATTTTTTCACATTTTTTCTCGGATTAGCGACAAAATGCAAAATAGAGATTGATAGAGGTTTCAATGGTTAAAAATAATACGTTTTTCTAGCATATCTCGACGCCCTCTATATGCACAAAAAAAAGAGAGAAATCCTGAAAAGGCTGCATGTTTAAATTTAAAACAGCCTAAATTTACATGTTTGCTAAATAGTCTGTTTTACAATGTTTAACTGACAAAAAGCACTCACTCTCGCACGTGGGCACCCCCCCCCCTCCAAAAAAAATTCGAAAAATTTTTCGCGACCCCAAGAATTTTTCGCTGCGCGACACCTGACCCCCCTGCCCGACACCCACCCTACACCCTGGCACCACAACTTCGGCTTTTACCTCAATTTTTGTTTGTAATCTTTCACACATTTCTTCATTTTT
>JAEHOM010000551.1:0-11236 GCA_016433075.1 Hoplolaimus columbus | reverse complement strand
TCAAAAAATTTGCGCCGCGCCTTCGGCGCGGCGAAAAATTTTTCAATGTAGGGACCTTCTCAGCATGGGTGCCCCCCAAGCCGAAATCCTGGATCCGCCCCTGCCATAAATTAGGAGGTAATAAGATATAGATCGACAAATCTTCCCTTTTGCCCTATTGTGTCCCTAGGGCAAGGCAGCAATCCCATGGGGAAGGCAGTGCGTAAGACATTGATGACGACGTAATTGGTGGGGAACATTATTATAGGGGTAACGCTATTACATACAGGGGGGCACGTTATTTTTCAAATTCCCTCACGAGGGGTACACTATTATAGGGTAGGGGGGAATGCTACTATAGGGGGGTCTACTATTACAGGATTTACGGTATTCGTTTTCGTTCATGCACGGAAATCAGAAAGGAACAAAGAAATATTATAAAAAATGAACATACAGGTTTAGTCAACCCAAAAATTTACCCAAAAATCATGTTATTTTTTGGATAAATTAGTTTTTTAAATTAAACCTTTTCTTGAAGGGACAGACAGTTGCAATTTAGACAATTTCTGTCAGGGTGACCGAATTTTGAGGTCTTCAACGAAATTTTAAATTTTTTTCTACCTCCTTTTTCTAATTTTTCTCGATAATACAATAGTGAAGATTTGTCACCCATTCTTGTACTAAAAAAATTTAGGTTTTTGCACCAAAATTTGCCTTACCGAGCCACTTTTGATTTCATGTGCATGACAGGAAGACAGGTCCTAGTAAAAAAGTAAATGCTAAAAAAATTCTACGAAAGCAATTTTGTTTAAACAAAAACGGCAAAAAAAATTAACACGGTAACACATTGAATTGAATGCATTTATGTTAAAAGTGAACCATTGAACAGATTACATTGAAAAATCGGTGCCAATGATGTTGATCTTTGCGATCCGGCGGCACTTTCAATCACACTCATCGAGCATAAGGAATTTCTTCACCGATAATGCCATTTGTCGCCAACAGCAACAGGTTAGCTTCATTTCATGTTCTGATCATTGCTAAAAATTTCAGCTCAAAGCATAAAATTCTCTGTTCATTTCTGGGACAGGGCATGTGACATATATTGTGTTGCATTGCATTATTGTAAAGATTCTATGTTTCTGAATAGGAAGTTAAAATTAAATCAGTCTTAACCTAAACGGTCAAATAATTGCCTTTTTCCCCTCCCACTTGGTGTCATATATGCATTTGACATTTTTCTGTTCATTATCGATTGGTCACTGTCAGGTGCGCTATCTTTCGCTGACTGCTGCGCTTGGACAAGGTATGTGTTTTTCGGCACTTATATACTTAAGTATGCACTTTGTATGCACTTTTAGGGGGGTCAACAAATTTTTTCTCAAAAATCGACTTAAAACCACTTGGAAACGTGTTTTTATCACATTTTAAGAAAACAAAATTTTTGATGAAAAATTTGCAAAACAAAAGGGTTTTGCAATTTTTTTTTTGCCCTATGGTTTTGCAAAAAGTGCATACAAAGTATACAAGTGGCTGTTTTTTGACCTTTTTATTTCTTTTCATTTTCGATTTTCACCTAAGCACTCCCGTCCGCAAGCACCCGCATTTCACGCACGTCTATCAAACGTAGATTGCCGATTACTTAGCCGAGTGCTGACAAGTGGATGTGTCGAAGGTTGTTCCCAAGTTTTTAATTAAATTCAGGTATTTGTAGTGTCGTCCTGGGAAAATCACATTTACGAAATGCTTAAATGTAAAGTAATTTTTATTCTTATTCAGAAATTTAAGAAAAGTTTTTTTGTGCGTGCATCATATTTTTTCGCGCGCCTTATATTAAAAACATTAGCATATACCGCAGAACAACGCAAATTTTTGCGCTTCTCTAAAATGCTGAAAGTGTTTTAATAAGGGCATCCATTCATTTATTTTGGTTAATCTTATATGACTGGTTGTGAACCGGGCTGAAAGGACAGACGATTTTTTTTTGTCAATTCGGATCCCGAAAACGCCCATTACCAACAACTTTTTGTTTTTGTTCATTCTTAAGCTTTTTGATGAGTTCATTTTTTTTTGTAAGATGTTCCTTTCACAATCACTTCACCAGTGCTTCATGTTACCGATGTAATGAAGCACCAACTTTTGGCCAGTTGTTGACACGTCAGCGTCAACGCATTTGGGAATGCGAGAAGTTAGTCAGTTGGCCTTCATTCAGAAAATACGGAATTTTTTTAGGTGTGGTTGCCTGAATTTCAGAGGGACGACAGAATGTCACAAATGTGGGGCAAGCAAAGCGGACTCTCTGAAGAGCACTTGTTTGACTGACGGATCCTGGTTTTGCGAGAGGTGAGCTCACCACAACTCTTTCAACACAAAAAAATTTTGTAAATAAACTTTTTTTGGCATATGACTTTTCGATTTTACAATCAAAAATCGAAGATTTTCAAATTTACTCCGATGGAAATGGGATAAGATCTTGCGTTTTTGTTGTCGTTGATCGCATCGATTTTTATGTTCTTCACTCTTTCATATTACTAGCGAGATTGACATGTCTTGTTAGACATGTTAGGCAACAAAATTCGTGTCTAAGACTCTAATAAGAGTCTAATCACGAAAGTCAATAAATATTGCTTAACATGTCTATGCCATGTCAAACTTGTCAATCTTGGTAAGCGAAAAACTAGGTCTGCCCCATAACGGAAAAGAACCATAAATAATATTTTCTTCCGCACTTTTTGAAAAACTCATTACGCCCCCTCAAACGCCGAACTCTGACCCACAAGAATGACTATAAGCCCCCAAGAATAAGCTTTTATTTTAAGTAGAATGTGGTATTTTTCTATAAAAGATAATTTTAACTTTTTTATAGCTGTAACTACTATAACTGGTGGAGGAAAATTAACCGCAAAAGGTGCAGTAAATCTCAGACAGAGGCGCAACGCGAAAACGCCGAGGTTGCCCGTATGCGATTTGCCGGTCGATTTCTGCCGAATGGCTCTTGGAACTGTTCAGAGTACATTATCACATCGGAAATACAAAATAATAATTATAATAAAATATGGTCTATTTTTGAATTAAATTTTTTTTGGATAAATATAATCGAACAAAAATAAGTGTTTTCGTGATATATAATATTTACATGTTTTTAGAGACCTTTTTTTGCAGAACGTGTCGAAAAAGTGATTTTGATCCCCTTTCCCTCAAACTTAGAAACTGACTTAAAAAAGCATCTGCGTTTCTAACGGAGCCCTACTTTGCGAATGGTGAGTCCAACGAATGTGCTTTCAACACGAAAGAATTTGTAAAAAAATAATTGTTGTAACTTTTCAATCTATCTGCATTTGTAAAAAAAAATTAAATATGAGCTGTAAAAAGTCTAATTGGCCGTTATCAAGGAACAAATTTTGACCATGACCCTATGTCCCAATGTATACTCTTCCTTCTATTTCCGTAAAAAATTGTAAAATCCCTTGCAGGTGTGGCTACCTTAACTGGCCGCAGAAAAGCAACTGCAAAAAGTGCAGTAAACCTCGGACAGCGGCGCAATGCGAAAACATCGAGGTCGCATGGATGCGATTTGCCGGTCGATCTTTGCCGAATGGCTCATGGAACTGTTCAGAGTACATTAAATAATAATAAAGTCTACTTTTGAATTTCCTAAAGTCCATTCTCCGATATTGAAAATAGTAGTTATAAATCAGTATCAGAGTAAGATGACTCGTGGCGATTGGTTTAGCCGATTTCTAGCCTATAAATATTCTGGAAATTGGTTTAAAAATGCATTTAAAAAAACGGCCCGATTTTTGGTCGATTTGATATTTGAACGATTTTACCCGTTTTATGGTCGATTCCTCGATTTTATCCGTTTTATGGTCGAATTTACCCATTTTAGGCTAAAACGAGCCATATTGATTTTTTGACTTTATTGGTAAAAAATGTCGACAAGTTAAAAGATTCGCACCGAAATTTTTCCAAACTCCGAACCGGACCCCCCCCCGTCCGCCCTGGCTAAAATATAGATGGATTTTCTATTTTCCAGGAGTGTTTGGTTTTCATAGAGCGAAGAGAGCGAAATATTTTTACACTTTCTTTTTCGATGTTTGGAAAAATTAGAAAAATAAAAATTCCAATAAGCGCTCTGATATTCTTATAAATCTTTTCTAAGATGCGGAAGAAAAAACTATCCCAATATGGAAGTCTGTGTTCATTGTCAGAAAGGACTACCAACAGCGGAGCAATTGAACTTCATGGAGACACTCGGCGTATGGACATGCAGCAAGTGAGTAGCGTAAAACCCCTAATAATTACCCCCGCCTCCCTCCCCTCTAATAATTACCCTCCTAGCGAAAGGTTTAAAAATAATTACCCCGGGGTAATTATTAGGGCTTTTACGGTAATATTTAGCTTCGTGGGAGGTCGTCAAATGTCCCAATTCAAAAAAAACTAATGTTTGCTAACTTGACCTAAAAAGCGCACACGCACATGTCACACTCACTTTCCTAGTTCACCATTTTTTTCTACCCCGTTTTTGAGTGTAAAGCATGGAATCAACATGCGCCTATATTTCTTGCAATCAAAAATTCCGACGAAATTTAATTGCTGGCATAACTTCTGGATGCCAATCAAAAAATCAACGATTTTTTATATAAAAATAAAACACACACACAAATCCGGTCCTCTAAAAGTGCACTCTGCACTGTATTGAATAAAGGTTACTAGAATGACTTTTGAATATACATAGCATAACAAATATATAAGAAAAATACAATTGTGCTTATGCTACATATAAATATAATAGCTACATATAATAATTATGCATTTCAAATTTTCCATTTCTGAAGGTGTTCCCAGCGAAATTCGCCATTGGTGTTATCGTGCAAAAGGTGCACTTCGGGAGTGCCGATGCCGGATCAGCTGAAAGCCATCGAGCGTGCTGGCATTTGGACTTGTCAAGAGTTGGTCATAAAGAATAAATATGCTTTTGCTTATTGATGCCGTCATCAGTTTTTTTTGAACTCGATGTCAAAATTTTAGGACGGCCATGTTGCTTATTAATCGGAGAGTCCGTTTTTACAATTTCGAACATCATAGAAAGTCCAGTTTAGATGCGAAGGACTAAACTTGCCCAATAATGTCGTCTGCTACCATTGCAAAGCGCCATAGGGCAGCTTATTGATTGAAGGATCGATGCCTCTCTGTCGCATATTTGTTATTGTTTTCAATTATTGTTTCTTTTTTACCTTTATTTTTTGTTCTTTTTCCATTTATGCTTCAAAATATTCGGAATTAATTAGTGACGTTATTGGAAAAATAAGAAAATAAATATGATTTTTTTCCATATTTCCTTTATAATGCCTTTTATTCTCGATTATGTCCATCACCAATAAAGTATTTATTATTATTCTCATTCATTGTAAACTGAAAAACCGATATTTTTTGCTGCCATTTTTCTATTTTCCCTCCATTTATTCTCTATTTTGTCAAAACATTAAAATTTTTACTCGTATTTTGAGTAAATTTTGTCTGATTCTTCAACTCTTATCAGGGCTGATGAGCCCACAGGCTGTAATGGTCCTGTCTGTTGTTTTTGACCCCATAGCTCATTCCAAGTAAAATAAAAAGTGACAAAAAATCCATTACTTTTATGCAGTTTAAAAATACTTTTTCAATAAATTTTAGTTCCAATCCAGCATTGATTGTACAGATTAAAATCGGAGACAATGGTGTTAGTCTCTGCTTTTAAATGGCACTTTCGAGCACACTCATCGGTCATAAAGAATTTCCTCAACAATTCCATTTGTCGCCAACAAGAACAGGTTGCTTTCGTTTAACATTTTAACCGTTAACTATAAGCTTTTGTTTAACCCCGAACATGCTTTTTTCGGACATTTTGATTACATATTCAAAATGAGTGCATAATTATAAATACGTTAAAATATTAAAATTAAAATGGAAACTGCAAACTTCCAATCGCTGTTTTCTGCCTGAATATGCAAATGTTTGAGTATACTCAATTTTCAATAATTTTTGGCACAAATTTTATATATTTTGGATACTCACAAACATATCTTCAATATTGAAATTTTGAAATAGTAAGGCATAGTAAATTCTGACACAAATCGCCTCCGCTTCGAGCTGTATGTTTTAAATTTTTTGGCTCATCAAATCGTTCTCTACAACATGCTGCCACAAAGTTTGGGTCACATACTATGTGTGCAACTGCTAATTGCTGACTAATGAATGTAATATACGTACAATAATAATAGACAGAAAACAATCGAACGGGCTTTTGATTCTTAATTGGTTAAAAGGCTCTTGCAGATGTGGAAGGTACAACTCGTCGACCAAGCCCAACTGCGAACAGTACAGTAAGCCTCGAACAGCAGCGCAACGCGAGAACGCCGAGGTTGCCCGTTTGAAATTGGCGGGCCGAATTTATAAGAATGGCACGTGGCACTGTTCAGAGTATTCTTTAAAAAAATGCTTTCCGTTGAGCAAGAAAGTTAAGATTAGGAATGTGAAATGTTGCAAATCCACCAATTTATTTTAGCCTTTTTAACATGGTACCCATATGATTGTTTTTATTTACATGCCGAGAACCCGACTTGTGGACGAAAAAATTTCTAGCAATTCATTCATTCCTCCTTCCAATGTGTGATTCGAAAAATTAATTTGGAAAAAAAGTTTATTAAGGTGTGGAGGAAGAAACTTTGCCAATAGTGAAGTCTGTTTTCACTGCCAGAAAGGAATACCAACTTCGGAGCAGCTGAAATTCATAGATACACTAGGCCTCGGCATATGGACATGCATCGAGTAAGTAGTTGAAAAAAAAGCAAATTTATTTAATATTAAAAATGAAAAAAAATATTAAAAAAAAAAAAAAATAAAAAAAGTCTAATAAGCATATTTGTGGTAATTGTGGTTAAATGGTTAAGAAATGGTGGAAAAAAAGATGTTTCGTAATATTTTATTACTTACTAGTAGTATTTGTCCTCCAAAGGCATACACTTCCCTGGATCAAGCAAATTTCCTGAAAAAAAAACTTTGGAAGAATTCATATCAAATTTTTTATTTTTAAAGGTGTTCCAATCCAAATTTTGGCTTCGTGAAATTGTGCAAAAAATGCAATTCGGGAGTGCCGACGCCGGATCAGCTGGAAGCCATCGAGCGTGCTGGCATTTGGACTTGCCAAGGGTTGGTTATGAATTTTCTTGCACATTTAGTTAGTGTGCGTGAAAGCATTTTTTTTCAATCTTTTCAAAAATCGAAATTTTATACGGTCCCATTGCTCAATCATAAGTTGTTGCTCAATAAAAGGTTGTTTAGATGCGCTTGTCTTAACAAACCCGCTGCTACTTTGTGCATTGAGTGCAATGTGCCGAAGCATTCAGCTAAATGAATGAATGCTTTTTTTCGCTCTGTCGGTCGAATGGCTGCCGTTACTTTTTGAATTTTAATATTTTTATTTTCTTCATTTGTCCGTTTTGTTGTTTCAATTGATGCCTCGTTGTTGGTGTCGATCCTGACAAGTGTTTTTCTTTGGATATCTTTTAGGAGTGGTGAAAGTAATGAAAGGGGTAGGTAGGTGCGTTTATAAATTGTTGCGTCAATTATCTCTTTATTCATAAAGTTATAAAGATGGACAAAAAGTCCAATAATAGCCGGAATATCGAAAAAATTGTCGATTCAAGGGTAACAAAAATTTTCGAAGCTTTCTGCTTTTTTTTACGAATTTCTAGTGGCAGAGGCTCAATATAGAATTCTCAGTATGTGTGTCCCTTACATTTCAGACCTTAGTAGTTACCCGCCAACTTTTTGGCCCTTGCAAAATGGTAATGCTAAATATTTCTATTATGTTTTGCAAACCTATTGGCTGTTTGCAAACCTATATGATACATGCAAAAACTATTGATTGGCAATTGGATGTTTAGAATTCATTCTATTTATAAACCTATCAGCCGGGGCACTAATGATTTTTCAAACACTATTTTCTATAGTTTTTTTGCATCTTTATTGAATTCCTAAACCTATTGGACATTTTACTTGAATATAAAATTCATTAAATTTCGTCGAATTTGATCCATGAGCTCCACAACAAGAAACAAGCACAATACCACTGAACCAAAGCATCTCGCTTGATGCTTTCTGGCTTAGTTGATTTATATAATTAATTTTATTAATTCTATAAATAAATCTTTCATCCTAAAAATTTCAAAATATCTTGAAATAATAATAAATCACACATAAAAATATTGATCTGTCACATTTTTTCCGACAATTAATTACTTCATAGATAAACCAATTATTCTTTTACAAGAATAATTGGTCTTTTACTTTTGCAAATGACAAATAGAAATGCAACAACTGTTTCATAAAATATAAGCTAATAATCATTCTTTTTTCCTATTCGACAACTGTCGTTCCTCACCTAATACTGCCTATAAATAGTTGAGATTTTCCAGCTAAAAACTTTACCCAGCATTCATTCTTTGCTGATCTTAAAAATATTATTCTGTTCTTCATTCCAAGTTACAAAATGTAAGTATTTTATTTTTTATTTATATTAATTATTTTTTCCTATTTTTATTAAAATATTTGATTATTTAATTTTCAATAAATTTTATTTTTTATTTTGATTTATTTTTAATTATTTATTTAATAAATTATTTTTATGTGTTTATTAAGAAAAAAAACTATTTAAGATACTTTTTTCAGATAAAGCAAGAAAAATGAAGCGCCCAGCTGAAATTACTGCAACTTTGATTGCTCCCAAGAAGGCTATTATTGCTACACCAACATGCATCCGAAAAATCGATCAATTTACAACAAAAAGCAAAAAATTTCAATATGTACGCTCCAAATCAAAGTTCATCGTTGAAGACATCCATCTATGCCCAAATCCTTCACTTGAACTTCACAATTGCCTCCAAAAAGCAATAAACGATGGAATCAGCGATGCATTAACAACACTGGGCGGAGCAAATAAAGTTGGTGTCATCATTTCCTCTGAACTTCTTGACCAGGGAGACATTTGTCTTCCTATTACACTGATCACCAACAATGTATTAGATGCAATTTTCAATCAATTCAATAAAGTGGAGCAAAGCAAATCAAAAACAATTAATCTCTATGGAGCGCCATTTATTATTACAACAATTGTACTCAATACGGATGCACTCCCAAGAAAGAGGCAAATAAAAGGTAATAACTTTAAAATAATTTATTTGAAAAATTAAAAAATTTTATCAGGAAAAGGAAAATCTGCATCATCACAACCTTATATCTTCAAAGTAAACAACAATGATAACTATTGCCTCTTCTATTCCCTTGAGCTCATGAGACACTACATGCTTTATAAACGGGGAATTATTACTGAAGACAGATGGAGATGGATGAAGGAAAAACAGACAACTATTCTTCGACAAAAAGCAATTAAACTCATCCGTGAAGCAGGAATCCCACCATATGAAGCTGAATATGATGCAGAAATATATATTCACCAGGTTCAAGACCTATGGAATGCCAAATACCCTGGTACTATTTATTAATTTTAATCAAATAACAATAAAAAAAACACAAAAGAAAAAAAACTAATATTTTTTATTTGCAGGAGAATACAAGATTTTCGTCTTTAATAACTACGAATCAAAACCAACAAGTAAATCTGATGTGGAAGACTACCAATTTCCCATCATGATTTATCATCACGACAATCATTTCGACGGTATCAAGACAATTAGCAAGTTTATGAAGAAGAAGAATTACTGCATCGCCTGTGAAAAAAGTTACGACAATAAAAATAGACACTCGATGGATTGCTCTTCTCTTTGTTTTGGCTGCAGAGAAGTTGGTCCAGATTATCCTTGCGAGCAAGAACAAGGATACATCAAAAAATGCCAACAATGCGACAACATTTTCTACAATCGTGATTGTTATGAACGCCATCTCAAGAAAGATTTATGTAGCAAGTTCCAAAGATGCGAAGAATGTGGGGTTATCTACAACATCAAAGTAAACAAGAAAGATGGAAGAGATGGTCATGTATGTGGTGAATCATTTTGTAGGTTAGTATTTTTTGATTTGATTTTAAATTATTATCTAAATTTTAGAACTTGTAAACAATACCACACAAAAGAAAATGAAAATGGTGACAAATGTGCAAGCTGCTTTATCCAGCCACTAAAGCAGCATAGAATCAAGCCGTACCGCATCATTTCGTACGACTTTGAATGCACACAGGACAAGAATGTGGGTATTGGTAAAGACAAGTTCGAACATCAAGTCAATTTTGCGGCTGCCACTGTAATCTGTACCGAATGCATCAATAACAACAGCTGGACTGAATCATTAAATCAAAAACATTGCGAAATTTGTGGACTTCATCGAACAATTACATTTGCACCTTTCGACTACTACGAAACAACAGTGGACGAAAAGGTGACAACTGAAAATCCGCTCGAAAGCTTTGTCGACTGGATTTTACACAGCCACAACAAAAAATTCCCGACTGTAGCGTTCGCACATTTCGGCGGACGCTACGATATGACAATGGTTATTCGGGAATTAATCGCTCAAGGTAAATATTTAATATTCTTTTATAAAAAATAAAAATTTTATAAAATCAATATACATTGAATAATTAATTAAATTTTTTATCCTTAATTAATTTAATATTTTTAGGCATCCACAATCCGGAAATAATTAAGCAAGGAAACAAACTTTACGAAATTAAAATTGCTGCACACGAACACGGTCCAATGATTATGTTCCACGACAGTTATAATCTGATGCCAATCAAACTGTCTGGACTAATCAAATCATTTGGACTTAAAATTCAAGTAATTAAATTTTAGTTATTATTAAATAATTAGTTATTATATAATTAGTTTAGTTATTATTAAATTATTAAATAATTATTTTATTTTATTTTTCAGGATAAACAACATTTTCCACACATGTTCAATAAGGCTGCAAACTACAACAATATTTTGCCACATCTTCCACCACGTGAAGACTACAGTCCACAACAAAAGAAGAAGGCTGACTTGGAAAAATTCGACAGCTGGTACAACAATACAGAAAACTACAACAAGCTATTCGACCTTAAAGAAAAACTCCCGGAATACTGTTGCAATGATGTTACTATCCTTACGCATGCACTTGTTGAACTGCGTAAGGAATACATGGAATTGACAGCAAGGCCAGGAAAACACACAGGAATGGATATCTTATGGCAATCAATGACAATAGCTGGTGCGTG
>JAEHOM010000550.1:0-11239 GCA_016433075.1 Hoplolaimus columbus | reverse complement strand
AGATGCTTATATTCGAAGGTCTTAGCAAACTATTAGAGGCGGCTCGTAGGCTTATGGTTTTTCAATGCCAAAGTGTATAAATCTTAAATCTGTTATAAATTTATAATACATGACATTAATATTGTCATATTTATTGTATTATTACAATAACGTAATTTATTTTTATTGTAATTTTAGGAATACTGACCATTTTTCAGTTCCTTGCGGAATGTCGGCTTCTCTAATAGTCCGACCAGGGCATTCCATTGCAGATGATGCAGCCACTGCTCGAACTCCTCCTGCATCTTCTCCCCCCTCTCCCCCTCCTCCTCCATCGCAATGTTGTTGTGTTGCAGCACCTGCTCCTCCGCCTGCCGTTGCAATGCGTGCCATTCCGTCCACAGGTGCCCGTCCTCCTCCACCAGCTCCAGCTTCTTGTCCTCCACGTACAGCAATGCCAATGTCGTCTTCTTCTCCCCAACGCCCTTTTTGAGCTTTTTGCTTTTTTGAGTGCCAATTGGCCGAATGTCCAACTTTTCCGCACTTCGCTCACTCCTTTTCGCCTCCACAAAAAGCCGCAAACGTCGAAAGAGTTCTCGCAGCAAATTCGAATTGTGTTCCAGTTCGGACAAACTGTCATCCACGAGTCCGTCGTACAGGTCTTCAAAATAGAGTCGAACTTTTGGCCAAATCAATTTGCCAACCTTAAAGTTAATTTTTATTGCTTTATTTGAATAAGTATAGTTTGATTCTTAAAAAATGCTTTTAAATTGTATTTAACAGGTTGATAGGCTATTGTTTGCAAAACTGAACATGTTGCATTCTTCAAAAAGTGCATTTACATATTATGAAAATATTTTCGTTAACTGACTTTTCGTAATTTACGCTTTACGCTTTACGCATGCAATACGCTTTAAATTGACGCTTTAAATATATTCCGGCTTATTTATCATTCTGTTTATGTCCTATTCCTTTCTGCTTTTCACATATTTGAGCAAAACCTGTTTTAGGCCCACTGTGCTTTTCGGGTTTTCGGGCGAAACTTCAGAATCTACCCATCGGATCAATATTGCTACGGAAAATGACAGTCTTCCAACCACTCTGCTAGGCTCAAATTCATTGGTAAGCGAATGCATAAGTTCGTTTGTTAAGTGCTTCTCGTCAAATACTTGAAATATGGAATAATTAATTAATTTAATAAAAACAACGAATAATTAATAAATAAATGCCATAACTAAAACAATATTTTGGCATTTAATTAATTTTGGCATTTAACAATATTTTTGCATTTACATACAGAGTGGCTTCCTGAGTTTGGTCTGGAATTTGTCCATGATTATCTCGAAGCCTTTATCGCCAATGAGTTTCCGGATCCGTGTCCTCGCTCCACGCGTTTCCCTCACAAATTTTGCAAGCCCACCAATGTCCTGCATTGTGAACAGAAGCAAATTTTTAAAATGGCAGAAAGCAAGCTCCTTTCGCTGTTGCTAAATTCGGAAAAAAATGAACGAATCGATCGAAGACATTCGAAAAATTGTTTATTAATTTCACATTTTTATATTCACTCATATGATATTGGTGTATGTTGTGCCTTGCATTCATACATCTTCTTTTCGTGTTATGCTTATTACCTGGAATGCGTTGCTCTGTCCCTCGCGCAAATGGCATTCTGCTGGACTTTCCCACGCTTTGATTTTTGACACATTCACTGACACTTTTGTCCGTCCATGCTCCGCGAGTATCTCCGAGACAAAACTCCAAAATGCCTGTGCAACGCATATTCGGCAAAAGGCAAATTCCCTGCGCCACAACTCCTTCAGTATTTGCCTCTTTACTTTGCCAAATTTTTCAGAAAGTTCTTCGACCAATTTTTGACTAATTTTTCCAATTACGTTTGTTATCGCATGGGCGACTCGTTGCAATATAATAGGCAATACCACTCGAGACTCTTGAACATTTGCCTTGTATGAGGCACTTTTATGATGCAACAATTCTATGTAATGCCAGGCTTGGGAAATATGTATCGGCCACTCTTAAATTATTGAATTATTTTATTTGAAACATCGGAAAACATTCACACTGAAATTAATAATAATTTAATAAATATATTTCAGCTTACAAAGTATTAATTTTTCAAGAATATTGAGACCAAAATTTCCAGTTTTATCTGGTCAAACTAATTATTTTAAATAAATTGTTTAAGCAAACCAATGTGCAATATCTCCGGATACATTTCTTCCAACTTCACCAGAAGGTCAATACCAATCAGAGTCCTTATCTTCGATTTGACCTTCGCCACTTGGCTTTTGTTTTCCAAACTGCAGAGGTGGCGCTGAAGTTGCTTGAACAGTTTGATCAGTTCGCTGATGCATACAAAATTCATTTCTTCCCTGCGTCCTTCCGCTCCCAAATTTGCTCGGAATTCACTCAGCTTAGCTTCATCGTACTTCGGTTTGCTCCATTGGTCACTTATCTTGTCTTTGTCCTTCAAAAGCCTTTTTTTACCATTTTAATTGACTATTATTGAGTGTGAAGCAACTGTTTTTTTAAGATTTTGCTCACCCAAATGCCCATGTGCTGCACATATTGTTCCCAAGTGGGGCTGCTCTCCAACAGTGTCTTGTTGTTGGCCACATTCAGAATGAACGTGTACAGTGCATGGACCCTCTTCTCCAACTCCATGTGCCCGAACACCACTTCTTCGAGCAGTTCATGCCATTTGTTTTGGATCATCAGCTGCAGTTCAACCGAATTAGCAGTCAACTTATTAAGCTGTTCCGCGGCTAAGACCATCAGTTCTCTGGCTAAACTGTACAGGTAATAGATGGTACTGTACAGATCCACTTGAGATTGATCCGTTCCGTTGTCATCGGAGAACAAATATCTCACATAAACATTGAGCAGGCCACTGAGTACAATGTCTGAATAGAACGATAAAGAAGGTTTAGAAACAAAGTGCATGCTGAAGAGCATTCAGTGTTTTTTGTTTTTTTAATTATAATTTTGTCAAGTCCAAAAATTATATCATATTTTAGGTAAATAGTGCGAACCATATCCATGCTTATGTTTATCGAACTCTTTAATAACTTCCATTGACAATTGTTCCGGTGGACATTCAAAGTGCTAAATCGGATCAAAAATAAAGTGCCCCAGAATCGATTTCCGATGAGCTGATGATCTGGCTTATTAATGATTAACACATACAATGTATTGTTGTTGCCGCCTTGTTCCATTATGATCATCCGCGTCAACAACATGTTCAATGCTGTCCAGTGTGATCTGATCGCTTGTATACCTAATTGTGTCCCCAATAATAAGTCTGAGGTATTCATTCGCATATTTGCCATCATTGTCCCATAATACTAATAAGTTGATTTCATCGGACATTGCTTGTTCTGCTTCTTCATCACCATCACCACCTTCCCACTGACCACTTCTCTCTTTTTCGTTCTGCTCACCCTCTTTCCCAATTGTAACTGTCGGTACTCTTTCATGTTGAGGTGAAGAAGGGCACTCATCAAATTTGAACTCGGTGAATATGTCAGTGAGGGTTTTATCGTCAAAGTATTCCAGCAAATGTTCCCTTACAACTTTACATCCAACGGAATCCAACACTGAAACGTTTCCACATAAATATTCACATTACATGCAAATACTCAACATAGTAATACATATTGTCAAATAATGTATGCGTAAATAATATTGTCAAATATATATTTATAATGTTTGAATTTCTTTGATTCATTATGTGCACTTTCTAAAAATTTTCAAATTTAACAAACAAATTACTGAATAGGAATTTGTGCAGCAGCTTTTCATTTCTCAGCAACATGACAAACTCGTCGCGGTGCAGCTGTTTCATCCACAATTTGTTGCGTTCAGCTTCATCATCAACATCGTCGTCGCCCCCTTCCATTTGACTGCTGCTGCTGACAGCGACAGTTTCCTTCCAACTTTTGAACAAATTCCCTCCATTGTTCGCATTTTCCCGCAAAAATTGCTTTGTTTTCGCAAATATTTTTGCCAAACTGTGCTCCTTCGCCTTTAAGCCTTCTTCGTCCGCCTCATACAGCGGATCGTACAGCTCCAAGTCGATGTATTTGCTGAACTGAGCGTAGAACTTGCCGAGTTTGAGCTCGGCCAACTCCTTCCGAAGCCACCGTGTGAACAGAAGCACACCAGCGCCTGTTTTGTAAAGGCGTTGCCAAAATGGGTCGCTATTCTTAAGAGCCAATTCATAGTGATGCCACAAGTGTTGGTCATCGGCAAACACTTAAAAAATTATTCATCACTCAAAAATGGAATCCCCCAGTTAACTACTACTAGAAGACCAATGCTAAAAAGTAATGCAAATATACATCCGAAATGGAATCAAAATCGGCTTGTCGATTTTAAAATTTCCACATAAATTTTGAGTTTCTGATTTCATTTTCTCATTTATGGCATTTTAATGACAAAATAATAATATTTATAAATGGAACACAGTTCCATGAAACCCACGTTCTTCGTCACGATTGACTGATGCGCCCAGCTTTTTTGTCAGCTCGTCGTACCTTTTCCGTTTGAACAGCAAATGGCGGAGCCGTGTTCTTGAACCCGGCACTGCGAGCAGATCCACAAAGTGTTCAGGGGTCACCGCCATTGCTGCCGACATTGCTTTTTCGAGTGCTTTTCCAAACTTTTCCCTTCTGATCGGTCCCCAATTCTGCTCTCTCCGCTTCGGGTCCGCGCATTCTTCCGGTGCGCTCCATCGCTTCAACGCCTATTCAATGGAAATCAGATCAGTGATCACTGAGATCAAACTATGGCAAAAGTGATTTCCGTAAAAAAGTTTGTGACCAAAAATTGCAGAGCTTTTCTAGTGTTTTGCATGTTCTTGCTATTGAATGTGATCAGTGATCACTGAAATCAAACTATGGCAAAAGTGATTTCCTTAAAAAATTTGTGATCAAAAATGGCAGACCTTTTCTAGTTTTTGCATGTTCTTGGTATTGAATGTGATCAGAAATTCGATCAGTCGGTCCATCACACAAAGTTGCTGCTCCGACATCGTGTTCTGGTAGCCGATCTTGACTTCGTGGCCTATCTTCTCCCGCAACAGTTTGATGGTCGATGTGCTCATCACTCCCCCAAACACTTCCAATATCGCTTGTTCGGCGTCGAGAAGTTCGGAGATCGTAAAAGCCATGGAACAGTGTGCCATCGTTTTTGAGTACATCTCTGAAGTACTGATGTTCACCAACAGCCGTCGAGAACGCTCATAGACAAGTGAGGATAGAAAGATGTCTGAAAATAAAGCCATGCCAAATATTCATTTAACTTTTTGCCAATTTTCATATGCTTCTAATAAATTATTAAATAGTGTTCAAACGTCAAGGTTCTAATCATTCCGAAAAAATTGTTCTGCGATATACTTGGTTTGGAGTCGTGACCCTGAACTTATTAGATTACATATTAAGTAATTTATGATGTTTAAGAAAAATCAGGGGAATCAATTCACGCTCATGTCAGTTTCATCTTATTATGGCACAAATTAAATATTCACAAATTCATTTTTCTTCATTATTTTTAATAAAACTGTCCAACCAATGCGTAAAATGTCCGGAAATTCCTCCTCCAGCTTGCACAGATCAATATTGTTGAAAAGTCTGTTGCCCAATGCCGCCTTCACCTCGCGCATGTCCACTTCATGACAGAAGAAGTGCCGGAAGCTCTGGTACGTCTTCAACAAGGAGCTGATGTTTTGTCGAATAATGACGCCTATTACTGGCGGGTTTAACAAATACTCTGCAATGGTTCTAATTCCATCTTCTGAATCGCATTCCAAGTGTCGATCGATCAGATGCTCGGGCTTAAAAGACCAATGACACTGATACACATGAATTTCAGAATTTTAATTTTATCGTAGAATAATTAGTTGACAAACCATGGGCTCATAAATAGTACAAATTTTCAACATTTTTATATTTATTTCCCTAATCGGCTGTTTTTGTTCAAAATATTGTATTTTAAAACTAATTTTGTTTTGGCCAAAATGTCCTAAACATTTTGATCCTATTCTACTTCAATTCTTGGCAATTAAAACCGGAAATTTAACGACTTTAGCCGTATTTTTTCACTATATTCTTCTCTCAATGCTTCTTATCAACTGTTGAAAATGATACGCGAAATAGCTCGGACACGCCTCTTCTTTGCAAATTTTTTCCCCATTCCGTACTGTTGTGACCATGCAAAATTACGATACGAATAGTGTCCATCGCAAATTTGAACAGCAAACATATCGCCAAGCGGTTTTTCACATTGGCATAGTCACGCGACATTCTGTCCCATTCTCGTTCGAGATTCTCTATTTGCTGTTGACCAAATTCGTCGGTGAACTTTTTTGCGTCATGCAAGAGCTCGACAATGTTTCGCTTCAGAAACCATATCACGGAGTTGATGCGCAACTCAGCATCAAAAACCTTCGAAACTGCACCCTTCTCTGTCAATATTTTCTTATAATCCGCCATCAATTCCGTTGCTTCCCTGTCTAATGCAAGATTTTAAAAAAAATTTTTAATTTAATGATATAAATGCGGATTATGCTTAAAAAATTATTTTAAGAAAAACCAAATGAAAAACCCGAAACCTTTGTATTGGTTTGCTCAGAAGCTATAACATTTTTAGGTAGTTTTCAGCCAAATTTCTCTTTTATTTAAAATTATAATTTGCTCGAGAGGACTCACATTTTTTCGCAAAAAAATTGTTATGTTTTTATATTTTAATATTTTTTCTAAAAATTTCCAAAATATTTTCGGTTCCCGTATACCTTTTGAATCGGGGTTTCCGATGGACCCCTTTTCGGGGCACTGATATAGGTGCTGACTTGGTTGAATTGTGCTGCTGCTGTTGTTGTTGTCGTTCTCAACCTTTTTCGTGTTTTTGGGTGTCTGCTGCCTTCCCTTTTTATTGTTAACAGCGGACACCGAACTTATCACGGCAATGACAACAAATGGTATTGAAACGAATGCCAACAACAATTTCCATTTAATTTTGTAAACCATTTGCGAATATTTAGTGAAAATTTAGAACTTAATAAGGAAAAAAATAGTAATTTCTTCTATAAAAATAATAAATCTGAATGTGATGCCAAAATGGATGGAATCGATAAATATAGCAAAAAATTTAAAAAAAAATTAAACCAAAAGGAGAGACATTTGAAGAGTGAGGGCAGTCAGTCGCCCATCTTATTATTTTTGGTGGCATCGTCTCGCCAGACATTCGTGTGACGAGAAAGAAGCTGTCTTTATAATTGATTTATTAATTACTAATGTGCATAATAAAGAACTACCTAAATCTAATAAGTATGAATTATTACTTGAATTGTGAAATTTTTTTAAATCTAATAAGTATGAATTACACAAATCGCAAAAAAAGGAATCAGCTTTAATTAATTTTGTTTTTGTTTTTGGTTCTTTTTTATAGGCCTTTTGAAGTAAGTGGCTTTCCATGGTTATTTCAAAACTGAAATGGAAAACTGTAAGACTGAAAGAGGCTAAAATTTAAATGTTGGGTTTAGTCCCCCCCCCCCTTTTGGCATTTAAAGAAGTTCCAATTGGACACGAAAAAGTTGGGGAAGGCATTAGTCCTGCGTAAGTTGGTGCATGTGGTTCCCTGGGGACCACCCAACTGGCGAACTCGGCTTACAGACCAAAGGAAGATGGATTTTGCATGGGGAGGGAAGATAGGGAGGGAGGAGTTGCTGCTGGTCGACGATGGCGGAATTTGGAGGAAATGAACAAGTGAGTGAGTGTGTGTGTGTGTGTGTTAGGGCTTCAATTGTAGCATCCGTCGTTCTTCCCCTCGCTTTATTTGCCATTTTACAGTAGTAAAGTCAACATTTGGTTTTTTTTTGAATTCAAATTTTGCAAATGAGTTTCAAAGCGATCTGTCCTCAATTGTTAGGTGTTTGTTTGTATCTTGGTGGTGGTCTTTATTGCTTATGTGCTGCTTCTAATATTCTTCTGTCCCATTGTTTCGCTCCCACACTCATCACCACCTCCTCCTCCTCCTCTGCTCCTCCTCCACTCATCACATTCTTCTTCTTATTGTCCCCCCATCTTCAACTTCACCCATTTCTTTTTCACCGCCAAAAGGATGTGTCCACACATTTTCCCGCCACAAACACAATTTGGACTCTCTTTCTTTTGACCCTCCCTTTATTTTAGTCCTTAAAAAGGCATTTGGCCTTTTGGTGATATGTAAGTAATTTTTAAATTTATTTTTTTGGTGATAAGTAAATTTTTAAGTTGATTGCATAAATCCTCTGCTCTCTGCTGATGGGCTAAAGTGCAAAAATAAAATCAATTTTGATTTCAATACCATTTGTTATTGCTTAAACGAACATTCACATTTAGGTATTTGAACACGTATAATTTCTCTGAATGAAATATGATATGGTGATACTTATTTGAAGGGTTTTGCTGAAGGACCCAACTGCCTGGCATATGGCACACTTTCATTTCGAATAGCCTGTGGAGTCAGTCCATCATCCCACCATCTCACACAGTGTGTGGTGGCGAATTGGAGTTAAGGGATTATCGGCGGAGGGTGGCGGGTGGGCGGAGAAGAAAAGACTCTTCCCGCGAAGGAACAAAGTGACGTTGTGAATAAAGGACATTAGTTAGTCTGAAAGCCACCACCCTTCCTGAGTCCTGAGGCCAGCAGTAGAAGGATGACTGTGAAAGAAAGAAACTCATGGAACTGCTGCTGCTGGTGAAGGAGGAAAAGAGTCCCTATTTCCTGCTCTGTTCAGAATTTTTTTTAAATTTTTGCACTTTAAAATTTGGAGCATCGGTAAAGAAATCGGACAGAATTCCTTAGAAAAATAAAGGACAAATAAGGAAGTTGGCGACCTCTCACAGTAGTAGTAATAAACCCATCTCAAACATTTCAATGCTAAGCAGCACAATTTACAAGACACATTTATCCCTTTTATTTCTTTCACTTTTAATTTTTTTTATAATACTTCTTAAGTGAAATAGTCGAAAACTGTTCTAGATAGTACAAGTAATAGTTCAAAATTTGAAAAATACTTTTATTCTCGAGTTCTCAGCATGCATCCGGCAGCGAGTTTCCACAGCAATATGCCCTCCTTGGATTGGATGGACATATTGGAAAAGGAATTTGATAAGAATTTTGTGGATTTGGACATGCTCCTCGGAGAATATGAGACGGAACAGGTGTGTCGTTGTGTATGTTGTTACTTGTTACCCTTCTAATACATAATCACTTAATAATTCTCAGTCATATTTCGCTTCATTCGATCTTCCGATAGCCAATTGGGCTTTTTCAATCAACTGTAATAATCCCTATGCCCAAATTTATTTACCTGTTTGCAAAGGTCATGTATCAAGCGTGGGATAAACCGGATTACGGCGGATTTCTTTGGCGATTTTGGTCAAAATCGATTTTTTTTTGATACCTTCACATACAATGTTTAGAAATTCATTTGAATTTCCTTTGAAATTATTACATTTATAACGCTGCAAAGTGGCCTTGAAATTTCAAAAAATATACCAAGATTTGAAACCAGTCATAAACTCATAATCATAAATCGGCATCTTAAGCATGAAAAAGGAGTCGGATTCAGATGCCTATTTGGATCTATTTTTGAATTTAAGCATTAAATTTATGGTTTATTTTTTCTCAATCAGACTGAGCTGGTCTATGAATGTCGTCGCAGATTGACCGCAATCAGCGGCATCTTCGCCCAACTGATCCACAAAACTCAGTTGGTCCATCAGCAACAGCTCAAACTCCAGGTCCTTCTTGCCCTTTTGTTTAGTCCAAAATTGCTTGTAGAATGATTTGGAAAAGTCCAATCGGAAAATGATCAAAGTCCGTGCGGCAAACTCTGTGTTGGAGGATGAAGCGCGCGGTCTATTGCTGCAGGTCCATTCGCTGCAATGTCAAATTAACGGGAAGACGGCGCCACATGAATCAGACATCATCAAGAGGAAGCTGGTCAGTCAGAACAAATTTTGAAAAAATAAAGTCAAAAATTAAGTCGAGAATAAAAGAGGATAAATGTGTCTTGTAAATTGTGCTGCTTAGCATTGAAATATTTGAGATTGAGATGGGTTTATTAATACTGTGTGAGGTCGCCAACTTCCTTATTTGTCCTTTATTTTTCTAAGGAATTCTGTCCGATTTCTTTACCGATCCTCCAAATTTTCAAATGCAAAAATTAAAAAAAAAAATTCTGAACAGAGCAGGAAATAGGGGCTCTTTTCCTCCGTCACCAGCAGCAGCAGCAGTTCCATGGGTTTCTTTCTTTCAGTCATCCTTCTACTGCTGGCCTACTCAGGAAGGGTGTCTTTCAGGCTAACTGATGTCCTTATTCACAACGTCACTTTGTTCCTTCGCGGGAAGAGTCTTTTTCTCCGCCCATCCGCCACCCTCCGCCGATAATCCCTTAACTCCAATTTGCCACCACACACTGTAAGATGGTGGGATGGACTGACTCCACAGGCTATTCGAAATGAAAGTGTGCCATATGCCAGGCAGTTGTGTCCTTCAGCAAAACCCTTCAAATAAGTATCACCATATCATATTTCATTTAGAGAAAAATTACGTGTTCAAATAAATGTCAATGTTCGCTTAAGCAATAACAAATGGTATTGAAATCAATTTTTGTTTTTTGCACTTTAGCCCATCAGCAGAGGGTTTATGCAATTACTTATCACCAATAAAAATTAAAAAATTACTTGCATATCACTAAAAGGCCAAATGCCTTTTTAAGGATTAAAATAATGGGAGGGTCAAAAGAAGGAAAGTCCAAATTGTGTTTGTGGCGGGAAAATGTGTGGACACATCCTTTTAGCGGAAAAAAGGAATGGGTGAAGTTGAAGATGGGGGGACAATAAGAAGAAGAATGTGATGAGCTGATGAGTGGAGGAGGAGCAGAGGAGGAGGAGGTGGTGGTGATGAGTGTGGGAGTGAAACAATGGGACAGAAGAAAATTAGAAGCAGCACATAAGCAATAAAGACCACCACCAAGATACAAACCACGTATGTTCCAATGGTGCAAAAAATGTCATTTTCGGATTTTTTGTGAAATTTTCAACTTGACGAATAAGCGAGAAATTGTATCCCCCTAGAGGTAATTTTATGTGCTGATCACGAATCCGGGCTCGGATTTCCAAAATTCTATAGTCTAAACATGGTTTTCAGGCAATTTTTTAGTGTTGACTTACCTCATTTTTTTGAGTCTTGTTGC
>JAEHOM010000549.1:0-11243 GCA_016433075.1 Hoplolaimus columbus | reverse complement strand
TGGCAATCATCGAAAATAGGTCAAAATTCAACGAGTCAATTCTGTCCTCTGACGATTAGCACTAATACAAACAAGCTAAAACTAATATTTTATCTAACAATAAAAATTGTTTTTTTTTCGCAACAGAGAAACCAACTACTTTATATGTCATTGATTATTTAAATTACCGCATTTCGTGTCAAGCATGTCTCTTGGTACGACGTTCGGAGAGTGGGGGAGGGGGAGGGGTGGTAAAACCGGAAAATACCGCGAACCCGACTTTTGCTCCGGTGACATTTGCTCCGACGCGTCAAAACGCGTACGCGTCAAAAACGCGTACGCGCAAAAAGCACGTACGTGACACGTGACGGCTACCCCAGACTCAGCAAAACACGCGGGTGTACGCGCCTCTAGCGCGTACGCGTCGGAGCAGGTTCCCGTTGTCGGAGCAGATGTCGGCCGGATCAAATGTCTCGCTCCGAAAATACCTCATTGATTATTTCTAACAATATCCTGTCTGATTTCTATTAGCAAGCGCGGGGAATGCAAATTTTTTTGTGGTCTGCAAACTATTCTGTCTGTTTTTTTTTTGTTTTTTGTTCAATAAATGTATTATTTCGACCTGCTATTCAGCTTCGCCTTAACTCCATCTGCAACCTTTCTACCGTTGCGCTGGCGTTGGGCGCAGAGCGCACACGAACTGAACTGATTCCATTCCTCACAGGTATGCCGTTGGTCTTAAGTTTTTTAGCAGATTATCTTACAAAATTTATAAAAATCGCTTCGAGGCCGTTATTTCTCGATTCATCAAATTTTTATTCATAATACATGACTGGAGCTAGAAACATAGAACATAATTAGGAAAATTTGCAGAAGAAATCTAAAAATTCGGATCATAAGTTGGGAAAATTTCCGGAATTTTTTTAATGGTTTTTGCATATTATGTGTTTCCTTAAACTTCACATATTGGAGCGCGAACACATGGGTAAAAATTTTTTAGAAAAATTGTTATTTTTTCAATACACATCTCTGTAGTCTTCTCACATTAGGCCTTTAGGTTTACACTTTACACTTATGGCCCTTCTTGCGCGAGAAATGCTAATTTTTTTCCCATTTTCTAGGAACTGTCACCGACGAGGACGAAGTGATGCTTGCGCTGGCTGAACAACTTGGCAACTTCACGCCACTTGTGGGCGGGCCCGAGTACGTGCATTGTCTGCTGCGGCCACTTGGATCTATGGCAAGGCTCAAATTTTTTTTGGTTTCAGGTTCACCTAATTATCCTTTAATTTTTCACTTTTTTTCATTTTCTGATAAATTTTTCGGTTTTTTCGGATCCCATTTGAAAATTTTACAAATTTTCGCTTTATTACATTTTCAAATGTTTCTTTTTTGGTCTGCACATGCGTTGGTGGAGAGGATTTTCACAAACATTCCAGGCCTCCTTCACTGACAAGGGAAGGTTTTTTTGTGAGGAAACGGCGGTGCAGAAAAAGGCGGTGGAGTCGCTGCAAAAAGTTGCGGAAGAGCACAGCATCGCACAACTGCGGGAGCACTTCATTCCGGTGCTGTTGGAAATGTCTTCAGGTCAGTTACGATTTATGGCATACTTGGCTCATCAGCACAATTTGCGCGTTCCCCATCGCTAATTGTTCGTTTATTACTGATAAATTTTTCGATTTTTGCGCTATTTTCCCCTTCAAAATTGCACAAATTTCCATGTTATTGCGTTTTTAAACAGAAATTTCGACTTGCGCGCAGTGAGGAGATTGATCAGACTCTGATCAGATCAGATTGATGGGGGTCAACTTTGATTTTAAAAATAAAAAAAGTCTCATTTTTCCTTTTAGCCAAATGGTGCATGGCGCGCCTGTCTGCTTGCGGACTAATCAGTTCGGTGTACGCGCGCGCCGATTCTCGGCAGAAGGCTAGGCTGCGCGAGGCATTCGGAACACTGTGCCGGGATGAGGAGCCAATGGTGCGCCAAGCGGCAGCTTCCAAACTGGGTGACTTGGCCAAGGTGGTGGGGGAGACCAAGGTGGTGGATGATGACGGGATTGCACGAGATTACCTGTACGAGATTATCATGATGTTAGAGGATCTGGCCAAAGATGAACAGGTCAGCAATATACCTTAATTAGCTAATAATGCTAAAACTCGTATTAAATAAAATCATATCAGAAAATAGGAAAAAAAAGCCTTTTTTTCGGGCTTTAGATAATGGCACAATCATAAATGCTTTATGCATACCCCAATGGCTTCCATTTGCCCCTACTTGATTGAATGATTACAATTATAAGTGCAAAATTTTAGCTTTTATAAATGCGAACCTGCACGTTGGCACCCCCCTCGAAATCCGAAAAATTTACGCGACCCTCACCCCTCGCGACCTCAACTCCCACCTGCTACATGCTGGAACGAAAATTTCGGTTTTTTATTGCATTTTTACTGCAAAATTTTTTGGCTCTTTTGCGCGACCCTCGCCATTTTTGCTGCGCGATGCGCGACCCCCTCCCCCCGCCCCAAAATTCGTGGGGGGGGGCGTGGTGTGTGCCGGAGCCTCCCAAAATGCCTAAAGTCTAAAAATGCCTAAGCCTAACTATTGTTTTCCATTTTTTTGACGCGTACTAGCCCTAGGCTTGTCTTTTCCATCATGCTGACGCGTATTAGGCTAGGTTTAGGCCTAGGCTTATTAGGCCTATTTTTTCTGGGTCAACTGGTGATCCGGAGAATTCCCGAGTGAGCCCGGAAAACCTTTTTTCCGGGTCACCAATTGACTTGGAGCTTTTTTAGGCATTTTGGCTTTTAGGCCTTTATTAAAATATGCGTAGCTTTTTATGCGTTTATGCAAATTGTTGGCATTAACTTTTCCAATTTAAGGACTCGGTGTGTCTACTTTCTGTGGAAGCTGGCATTGCCGTTGTTGCTCTGTTGAGTGACAATCCCGACAGCGCCACCGTTTATGAACTGTTCAACGAGGTGAACGAGCGCAATGATCCTGACCCATTGAAGACCATTCTGGTCGGCCTTGTGCGGCACAAGTCGTGGCGTGTACGGCACATGATCGCACTCAAGATTGTCGAGGTTTGTATTTGCGCCATCATTAAAGTGCTTGGGTTCAATTCCAGCCAATTGGATTCGCATTTTTTTCAGCTTGCACAAGCTTTTGGACCAAAGATCGACATCGAACAGATGGTTGCATGGTACACGGAGCTATTGAAAGACGACGAGGCCGAGGTGCAATGCGCTGTGGCAATGAACATGCAAGGTATATTACAAATATATCGGGTGATTCACAGATTAATTAAGACATCAAATTTTTCGGCATTATATAAACACCTTATTTTCTTATTATGCCATTGGCTCTTATAGTCTTTTCGCGGTTTGACAAAAGATACCGAAAATAGGCTTGTCGACATACCAGGGCAAGGAGGCTCTGATCCCACCTGTGCGCTAATACCGAAAAAAATTTTCTAAAATGTTGAATGAGGACTTTGCAAAAATCAAAAAATTTTATTAGTAATGCAATAAATGCGAAAATTAGTGTTGGAACGCACAAAATCCGAGTTGACTCTCCCCCAAATATGTTTGGCCATATATGGCCATTGGCCAATGGCTCGTGGGTTTGTTCGGGGCTGGGAGGTCAGACATAATATGGCTCACCAAATCAGGTCGACCTTTTTTGTAACTCCTTTTTTCAGGGTTGAAGGCATTTTTATATTAAAGTTTAGTTAAATGGCTAAATCTTGGTAAATTCAGTCTCATTTTTTTCAGCTTTTTGTGCTGCACTTCCTGAACAGAGCCGTAAACAAGTCATCATCGACAAAATTTTGCCAGTGGTCAAACCATTGACCACCGATGACAATCCGCGCGTTAGGATTGCGCTGGCACAGGTTGTTTTTCTTTGGGAAAATTCAAATTTTTTCTTCTTCTTTAAAAAAAAACTAAATTTAAGGTCGTGATGGGGCTTGCCCCACTGTTAGGCGATCAAAGCGCTGCTGCACATCTGGTGCCCATCTTCCTGGACATGTTGAGAGACACCACGCTCGAAGTGCGGTTGAACATCATTGAATCATCGATGAACAAGGTGTTTAAAGAATGCTTATGCATAAGTTTTAAAAAATGCAAATTTTGTTGCAGATTGGACAGTTGATCCTACATTTGATTTGTTATGCTGTCAAAAAATATAAAATAAAATACAGACCGAAAAATGCATCACCCTCTTCCCATTACTATAGCATCCGAACACAAAAGTAAAAAAGAAGCCTTCCAGAACCATCCAGCGGGTTGAAAAACAGATCTGTGAGCTGTAAATTAACTTACCATTTTTTCTAATGGCTCCCCCGGGGGAGTTATTTCTCAACCACACAAAAATCCGGAATTTAATTACCAAGATATAGGTTCCCGTGGTTTTTCCGAACTTTAACTACACCATTCGATTCGCCTCGATAAGATAACAAAGAATATATAATAAAAAAATTTTGTCAACTCATCTGGATGATATAGGTTTCCAAAGTCGAGAAGTGGGAGCTATTAGAGGAGGGGGGCTAATAAAGAAAATACGGTAACAGTATATCAACTATCTGGGCACAGCTATCTGTTAATCTTCAGGTTTTTTCTTCAGGTTTGCGATTTCATCGCAACTTCCTGGTGCTTATTCTTGATGCCTGCCATTGTCCGCCTCGCGGAGGTGTGGTCGTAATGAGCTTTGACTTTTCAACTTTTCAACGCTTTTTTCCTTATTTGCGTAGGATGACAAGTGGCGCATTCGTCTGGCCTTCGCGGAGCACATGCCGATAATGGCCGAGCGAATGGGCCAAGAGTACTTCAATGAACACCTGTTAAAGATATGCTTGAACTTGCTCACCGACCGCGGTATCAATCTGTGAGAGGAGTTGGTATTCAAAATTACTTTTGGACATTTTTTTGTGTAAAATAATTTTTAAAAATTTTGACTTATAATAAAAAAATAACAAAAGAAAATTAGAAAAAATGGTATTTTTCGGTTTTGGTACCCTCTCCCTCAAACATCTTACCAAGGCTGGCATGTTTGACATGTCATTCTTGCATGCAACTCATGATAATCTCACCAAGGCAGTCGAAAAAGTCTGTGACATGCCAAACATGTCAATCTTGGTAAGATATTGGGGTGGGGAAGGGGGTACCAAAGCCGAAAAGTACCGAAAAAATTTATGATTTTAAGTGTATGCGGTTCGCGAGGCGGTCACAACCGCACTGAAGCAGCTGGCGGAGCAGTTCGGCGCCGCGTGGGCCAAGAAGTGTGTGTTGCCGCGCGTCATTGAGCTGGCCTCGGACAGCAACTACCTGCACCGGATGACCTGCCTGTTCTGTTTCAACTCGCTGTGCGAGGCGTTGGGCAAGGAAAACATTCTCGCGGAGATGTTCCCTACCATCAAAACGGTTTTATCTTTAAAAGGCTCTTTCGAATTTTGAATGTCTGAGAAATGTTAACATAGGTGTCCAAGACTCCAAGAGGGAGGGGAGGGGGTCAGACCCACCACCACGCCGCAACCTTAGGTTCCGGGGACTACGCATCTACGTACCTCGACCAAAAAATTTTGTTTTTTGATTTTTTTTTGAGAAAAAGATTTTTAGGTCAAAAAATTTTTTTCAGCGCCAACCCCACTACGCAAGCCGCCAGCCGACCCCCCTTGGACACATATTTTGAAATTTTAAACTGAATTCATTTTTTTAAACTTTTTTTTGTGCAAATTATATTTGATTTGAGGTATGAGGTTTATATTAATTAATTTGTGTTCAGCTCTGCAATGATAAGGTGCCGAATGTGCGCTTCAACTGCGCCAAGACTCTGGCTTGCATGGGCAAGCAGTTGGACTCGGAGTATGCGGGGCAAATCATTTTCTGATTTGTTTTTCTGAATTTAAAGGGTTGTGAATGCGGAGATCAAGCCGTTGATTGCCAAAATGTGCGAGGATGTCGAGTTCGATGTGCGCTTTTTTGCGGAGGAGGCAAAAGAAGGTGATCATCACGCGACCTAACGAACTGTTTAAATTTTAATTTTTGATTTTTTAGGTCTTGGACTCGTAAACTGATTGTCAAAATGGGTGAGGTGCCGAGTTCGGTGTGAACTTTTTTTGCGGAGGAGGCCAATGAAGGTGAAGCCGCGACCTACGAATTTTTGAATTTTAACTTTTGAGTTTAGATCTTTGACTCGTAGACTGAACTGATGAAAGCAATGAACTCAACAAGATCTCTCTTTTTCATCCAACGATTATTATGGGTTTAAAATCAGAGCTACGGGTGCTCTTTTCTGCTGCCCTTTTGTCCTGTCTTTGTTGTATGTGATCAGGCCGAAATGTCGACACATCCAATCCTAAACCGATTTTTCTGTATTATTCGACATTTCAATTTTTTTGCTGGCCTAGGACAAGACAACCCGACAGGGCAATTTTACAAAAAAAAGTCTAACTTTTGTCACTTTTTCAACTGCCTCGACCCCTTGATCGGCTCCGTTTTATATGTATAAAATGTGAACAGTAAGATTTTTTGTTAGCTCGAATGATTTTGTTTCGATCAGCCATTTTTATTTTTTTATCATTGTGATATGTTTCAATCACATTTTGTGCCTGATTTTATTTAGGCGCTAGAAAAATGTGTTCCGCGACAACAGTGCGTTTAGCACATGGGCTCGCTCGAGTGAAGCTCGCATTTTCTTGTTCGCAAATCTGTTCACCTCCGTTCGCGTCAATTTGCCATTTCTCAACGCCGGCCAACAAAGTTCGGGCCAAGCACAACAAGCCCTTCCGCAGACCTGAATTTGCGAAGCGCATTCCAATTAAACCTGAACTTGAGGATGAAGATGCATGGGACATTGATGAGGGGAAAGGTTTTTTTTATCATTTTTCTTTATGCTTAGGTCACCGTGTGTTTTGAATTGTAACTGATTTGTATCGGTCACACCGCCATTATCAGAATTTTTTTTTGACAAAACCATACAAATGTAAGGGAAATTCAAAATGTTAAAAAGTTTTTAGAAGATTTGAAAGTCTGGACAACTTTTATCAATTTACCGAATTGAGGCACTTAAAAATCAGCTTTTGTCAAAATTTTCGTCCTCTGAAAATAAGGAAATTTTGAAAAATTTAATGAAAATCGGCTTTGAGCCCTCTCAAACGATTAAGGTCCAAGGTCTAACCTTCTTGTACGGTATGCATAATTTTTTTAGACCTTAGCAGTGTGCTTAGGGCGCAACTGGAATGGCAGGACGAGATGGGCGCGCAAATGTTGGAGCGCAGCAGACAAGCCAAGCTGGACAATGTGCGCGCACTGCACGCTTTTCTGCTCAACGGGCCATCATCATCCGCGGAGAAGCAAGACAATACAAAGTTTGGATTTTTTTTTTGCATGAAAAACGCATTTTTTATACCTGTTTTTACAAGCTTAATACTTAACCGTACTACTGTTAAAAGTTAAGGTCGAATTCCGATTGTATGCCAAAAATTGGATATGAAAGTTTTTAGCATTTAGGTCATACCTATCTGTTTGCATAATAATACATTTGAGCTCCCAATAGGCCATATACTGTTGTGATTTTTTCGGGTATTCTTTGCACAATATTATGAATGTTTATGAATAATTCGCATTTCAAGTTCTATTCGAGTTAAATGTTTGTTTTTTTAGGATATGTAAATTAAAAATGTTTTTTTTTCGATTTTTCATTTTGCGCTTCAGTGCTTGCCCGACTTGGCGACAGCTGAGCATGGAAGGCCAGGGCGAATGTGACGAATGGTTGGCATATTTTGAGCAATGGATGGCCAAAATTGAGGCCGTAAACCCTGTGCAGTGCAGGAGCATCGAGGAGAGGCGGAACCTGCCAAAAAGTTCGTAAAATTTTTTTAATACGCCTCTAAAACGGTTTTTCTAACAACGCTTTTTTTCTTCTAACAAATTTTTCTATGTTTTTTTTTTTATCAAAACGAGTGGTTGCCATTTCTTCGAAGCCCGGTCCCTAATATACTTTTTAATTTTCAAAAGATCAAAAGTGTCATCGTTAAGAGGAAAATTTTCCAGACTTGCTACATGGCCACTTTCGGTGCCCAACGAAATAAATTTTACTGCAAAAGTATTTTTCTTTTAAAATTTTTTAAAAATAAAAAAAGCATTAAAATTTTGCACTCATCAGTGCTTCTCTATAAAATATTTGTAGGGCTCAGAGATGATGATGAGATGCATGGCTACAAGCTGCTTTATATGCGGGTGCTGTACCGATTGTTGAACACACTTTACCTGGACACAGCTGAGGAAATAAAAAGTATGTTCAACCTTATTTTAGCCCATTATAACAAGTACCCTATCTTGTTTGTTAGTTTACAAAAAAACAAATAATAATTTTGGCCTTTATCGCTTGGAATTTTTTTTATGTTCCTGAAGTTTTCGGCATGACTTTTTGTCGTGACTAATGCTGGCGGTGGCGGTTCCTGTAAATTTCTCGGGTAACCGAAACCGAACCGAAAAAATTCGGTTAACGAACAGAACCGAAAAAAATCGGCAAAAATCAAAAAAAATTTTTCTAGGCCGTTTTATTGTCTTTCTAAATCTTAGTGGGCGCAATTTTACATTTTTCCCCGCGGAAAATTTGTTGTTTTGGCGCCGCGTACCTCTCCCCTAATAAGTACCTATTTCCCTGTTGTAAGTTTGATGTTTTTTCCAAATTCTTAAACATTTTCAAGGCAAAAGGAAGCGAGCACAGGACTCTCAATTGGCCAGGCTTAACGCGGGTTTGTTGATAAATTATAATTTAACTATTTAACAAATGGATTCATGGAGGTCACAGCTGTGGTTAGCTGAAATTCTCTAATTTCTGGTTCAAAACCTAACTAAAAATGACATTTCACTATTGACTTACCATTGCTTTCCAAAAAATTTTTTTCCTCTTTTTTGTCAAATTTTGTGAGTTTGAAATTTTTAAAATTCTTGCCATTTGTTCAGCGTTCGATCAAGTGAAGGACATGACGGAGTTGAAGCGTGTATGCTTTCTGGGCTCATTTTGGCTGGCGGACAGGCAAGAGACACGCTTTTTCGACTATCTTGTGAAAGTAATTGTTCTTTTTTTCTGAGGAAAAATAATAATTTTTTTTTTCTATTAAGTGTGGCCAAAAACCTGAGCTCACCGGCCACCAGGTGGACATGATTTGCAGAATTGCGTGCGCCTCAAAACAGGCCAGTACGCCAGTATCAGACTATCTATTGTTACTTATTAACAGCGACGATTTTAGACTAGGAGGCTGTAGGCTGTACCGGCTGTAGGCTGTACCGGGGGGCTGTACTGCTAGTATTTCAGCCCAAAAAAATCCATTTTTTTAGGCCAAAAAGGGCATTTTGGTTAAATTTTTCCATTTTCTAGAGATCTTTTGGGTGCCTAGGCTCGCCGGGGAAATTTTTGGTGATTTTTTGCTGTTTACCCTAAGAAAATCGACTAATTTTTGTCGATTATCAACAAAATTTTCAAAAATTTTTGCTTTTTCTCTCCCCGCCCCTTAAAATTTTTATGGGAGGGGACTTCAGCCTCGCCCCATAAAACCGCCCCTATCTTCGTCCCATAAAATTTTTGATGTTTCCGTTATAGAGGGCTACAGCGCTTCCCTTTCCCACGAAACCGGCATTGTTTATTTGATTTTATTTTTTTGGTCCATTAGCATTTTCATGCAAATGATTGTCAAAAGTCGATAGTATGAATGTGACTCTGACTGCCAATTTATACATATGCAAATCAAAAAATGATGTTCCGCTATTTCAGAGTTCAATCCTGGAGCATCTCATTGATCTTGAATGCTTCATGCCGCCTGGCGTTAAGAATCTCGTTAAAGTGTACAACTCACTCGCCATGATTTATGGCAAGTTTTTTAAAATCATCTATCACAATCAGGCAAAAGCTAAACTCCTTTTATATGGCGTCTTAAATGCCTAAATTTTTTTGGAAAGGCGTGAAATAATTGTGTTTTTTTATTTTTGGTTCTTTTCATATATTTTTTAACTGTGGAATTGGTGTGTGAAAAAAGTTCATGATCAGAGATAAAGGGAGCGATTCCAAATCCACAATTTTGCGCAAATCAAGAATAATTTCACTGTGAATTTGAAGAAAATTTCGGTGCCCAAAAATTTCTTACATCAGTTTGGTGGTTGGTTGTTCAACACTGGTTGTTCAACACTTTTTTTTTGTTCATGGCAGAACAGTATCTGCTAAAATGCGGGCCATGAGAATCTAGCAATATAATTTCTTCACTATTTATTGAAACGAATGCGCGCAAAACTCATATTTGTCTGACTGCATGAGGACAGAAAGGTATTGTTGTATATGTTTCCAGCTTTTGTAATGCATTCGCTTCAATAAAAACTGGCGCCAATAACACCTGTTTGAATTGTTAAATTTTATTGGCGTCCATTTCAGCTACAGTATATTCCCATAATATAAAATTTTAATTGTCAGCCCTTCTAAAAGACCGAGGCGAAAGGATTGAAAAGGTCGATGCACTTTTGCGTCGATCGGACTGGCGAAAGGGCCAACTGAAGTTTGATGATCAGGCACAGTTCAAAGTAACATTTTTTTATTTGAAATTCATAATTTTCAAAATCAAACACAATTTTTTAGCGTGTTTTCGCCCGGCTTTCTCACATTTATAAAAGAAGCGACAAACCTGTGCCGGAAAGGCTGGATGGCATTTTGCATCGTTTGCAGGGCCAACCCGTTTTCATGGGTTACCGAGTGCGGAACACGTCAGCAAAATGGAAGAAATGACATTTTTTCTGGAATTTTTTTTTTCTATTTCATCCCCAAGAGATGGTGAAAAGAATTTTTGACCAATAAAATATTGACAACACAAAAGTCTGTTTGACTATACAGCACGATTTTATTGCAAAGTTTCGGTTTCTAGTCTAAAAAAAAGTCGGAATTTACCATTTTTAAATGGTCAAAAAAGAAAATTAATCAAACATCGGAAGTTGGGAACATCTCATATCTCAATTCTTCTAATTTCTTCTAAAATATGTGTAATAAATATTTCCTAAAGAAAAATTTTGGGGTTTCTTAAACTTTTCGGGAATAAAGCATTTCTGTCGATGTGGCCAAATGATTTTCACATATCATCATCTCAATATTCTTCACATTTATATTTTTATACCACACACATAAAGTTGCTTATCACTTATTTTCTGCATTTTTTTAAAAATTGTCTCTGTTCTGTTGATTAGTACTGATCAGATATCGATTGATCACTTTTTGCTGT
>JAEHOM010000548.1:0-11248 GCA_016433075.1 Hoplolaimus columbus | reverse complement strand
AGGGCCTCCGTCAGCCGGTCGAGGAAGTTGATCACGTCGAACGGGCTCCGCGATGTCGTCATGTCAGCAGCGTCGAGATGCAGCCGAAGGCGAAGAGAAATGGCACGATTGGACCTCCGGCAGGCGAGCGTGTAGAGAAAGATGCGGCGCAGTTGGACCTCCGGCAGGCAAGTTTGATGATGAGAATTGAGGAGGAATAATGAGAAATTCACTCCTTTTATAGTTACTTTCTTTTGATGAAACATGAAACCTAGTCCTATCCTAGTCAGAATCTGATAAAGAAAACAAAATAAAGCGTTTTCATGCATGAATCATGCATGAACATCATTGACTACTACTTACATACAAATACAATACATAAAAAAATAGAATGAAAAAAGAGCGTAAACTCTCATGTGCTTCAAATATTTTAGGAAAATCATGCATGTGACTGTTGTCTTGAAAATTTCAAGTAGAATCATACATGTGCTTATTTTCACATCTTGAAATACTTGAATTTCATTCTGAAAATTCAGCGATAAGAGTGTATAAAAAGGGCAAGTTCCGCTAACCGCTCATCATTCACCACTCCCGCCAACCAGCCGCTCTTCTGCCAGCAACCGCTCTTCTGCCAGCAACCGCTCTTCTGCCAGTGATGTCATCAATCGAAGGGTCCGCTCACGTTCCAGCAGCAATGACCGTCCAGCAGCAGCCTCGAACGGATGGAGCACCGATGCAAGTTGAGTTGGACGACGAGGAGGAGGAAGCAGCACACTTCTCCACAACAACAACGGTTGGTTCTTTTTCTTTTGTTGATCGCATAGCCTATTTTGATTGATTCGCTTTTCAGGGTCAGGATCTCGGACGGGGCTCGACGACGCCAGTGCAACAGACGACTTCGGCTCAGCTGCTCGGGAGGGGCTCGACGACGCCAGTGCAACAGACGACTTCGGCTCAGCTGCTCGGGAGGGGCTCGACGACGCCAGTGCAACAGACGACTTCGGCTCAGCTGCTCGGGAGGGGCTCGACGCGCCGCGGGTGAACTGGACGACCGAAGCACCGATGATGAGAACTGGACGACCGAAGCACCGATGATGAGAACTGGACGACCGAAGCACCGATGATGAACTGTGGATCACCTCCTCCCCCCACCCCACATGTATGTCTGTATTGTTGTGATCCGTTTTCCCACATGTATGTCTGTATTGTTGTGATCCGTTTTCTCGCTCTTCTTCCCCCGTCTGTATGGTGTATTGTTATTGTTGCGCTCTTGTGTCCGTTCTGTGTTCTGCTGTTGTGTCTAATAAAATGTAAAACTCTCCAAGTTCAATAGTGAGTTCTAGTTATAGTATCATTTTTTCAAAATATGGTGTTATCACTTCAGGACTTCAGCATTATCTGAAAATCTGCGCAGAAATTTTTAATTAAAAGTGCTTCTTTAAGTATACATTGAAAGCAGATTCAATGTTCAATTTTATTTACAGAGTGTATGTTAATACTTATTAATAAATAATAGCAAAATAATTTGTGACTGGGTAATTATGGAATCGGCTGATCTCCCCTGTAATGATTGTGTTGCAGAGCCATGTTCGCGTTCTTCCTCCATTTCGACTTCCACTGTTTGTTCGTCAATTTCCACAAATTCTCCATCCACTTCTACTACACCTATGGGTAATAAAACGGCGCCACCCAGTGAACAGTTGTCGAAGGGGGCATCTTGCATTGCTGACCTCGGAGACCATTGTTGGTATTGGGGATCCATTAGCAAGGACAAAATCAGTGCTTCAATGGAGGTTTTATTTTGAGTAACAAATGGTCATAAACCAATCGATTTCTTGAGAACCAATGTGATGGCACTTTTGCCGTTCGTGACGCTACAACTTGCGGACAATTTACGCTCACATTGCGCGTCGATGGGGCAAACAAACTGATTAAAATAATTGTAATTGGAAAACGGACTAATTTTTTGGAATTGCATTCGTTTTTAAGGTCGACAAAGACAAGTGCGGTTTTACGCCCGACACCCTCGACTTCGACTCAATTTCTGGTCTTGTCCAATTTTACCGCACATGTTCGCTCAAGGATTTCAATGAACGGCTCGACACTTGTCTGCTTTACCCACTTCCTTCGCCCGAATTTTTAGAGAGGGAGCAGCGGAGGAAGGAGGTACATATAATTGTGGTCTGATTTTCCTCAAATGCTTTTAGACGGACGCGAAGTCTAACCCGCGTAACCGAGTGAACATTCTAAAGTGTCGTCTGGAGGGATTCCACGCCAAATATGACCGCGTTTCTCGAAGATACGACCAATTGTTTGCGCAGAAAACTCTTAATTCTGACGAATATCAGCGAAAGAAGCAGACTGCGAACGCTTATGAAGAGGCACTGAAGATATTTGGCCGGAAAATCGCAGAATTAAGGTTTGTGTATGTGTAAACTGGAACCTGCTTGCAAGGACTTAAAATGAGACTATCGACATTTTGTGAAGTCCATGGTGGCAGAAACCAATAAATTTAATGCTTTTTATGTCTGCTCAATCAATAAGATAAAAAATTTTAAAAAACAACAAAAATTACACACTCCGTCGTCTTCCTTTCTTTCTTTGCTTCTCTCATCCTTTCTCTGTTTGTTCGTAAATTCATTTTATTGAAACAGACACTAAATCACTAAATTTTATTGGTTTCTGCCAACATGGTGAAGTCAACTTTTTTCGACATTGTAAATGGCTCGGGTTTTAGCTTACCAACTGTGCATTCTATTTTTTGGTTTAGAACAAATATGGAGGAAGAAAGCGAACAACTGTTGGACCGGGACAGGGAAGCGATTCAGCTGAACATCGAATTCCAGGAAGAGAGGTATGAAAATGAGTGAATCAGATTAGGGAGCATTTGTTAGAATAATTTAGGATGGAAGAAATTGGGAGGGCGCAAGCACTTGTGGTCGATGCTCTTCGAAATATTGAACAAAAATTGAATATAACCGACGAAGAGTTGGATGAGCTGAAGCCGCTGCTACTCAAATTGCATAGGTAAAAAATCGATTTTGTTTTAATCAAATAAAATTTTTGGTACTTTTCGGTTTTGAGCCCCCCCCCTCCCAACCTCTTACCAAGATTGACATGTTTGACATGTCATGCTTACATACCAAGCGTGTTAATCTAACTAACTTGTAAGTAAGGAAGTCGAAAATTATAGTATTACTTGAGATGTCTATGCAATCTTGCTAAGACATTTGTAGGGAGAAGGATATAAAACCGAAAAGTACCAAATTTTTCTTATTTTTAGGAAGCGTGACCGATGCAGGGACAAGATCCTGTCTTTGCCAAAGCAACATGGCACCACAACCCATGCGCACTTGGACAGACATCTCGAAGCGGTATCACTGGCGGTAATGTTAATTATATAATGTTTTTATAGAGATTACTTTTTGAATTGCATTTTAGTTGGACTCCGAGTCCTCAAGTTTGAGCAATTTTCTTATTCATGTTCATTTACCAATGCCCGAATGGGACTGCGAGAATTGGCTATGGCATGAGGGGACCAGCAGAGTAAGCTTGAACACATGGAATATGACCTCGTCAGCCAGCAACTAGTGACATCAAAATCATTTCGGCATAAGGGGCAAAAAAATTGCAATTATTCTGAATTCTGAGTGAGTTTTTGCCTAAAAATCCACTTGCTACTTCCTATAAGATAGGTGTTTGGCTACGGCGATGGTTTTACTGTTTCTTATTAAGGCAATTGTTCAAATTTTGTCAATTTTCAACGATATTTTTTGGATTCTATACTTTTCTCCCCGGCCTTATTTTTACTTATTTGACTTTCTCTCATTTCGCACCTTTTTTTAATTAACCCGTTTCATTAAGGAACAAGCTGCCTCCCTCATCCGATCCCTGCTGCCCAAATTTGAAAATGCAGATGGAATCTTTCTGATACGTCCCAGTACATCTCGACCCGGATTTTACGCTTTGGAAATTTCAAAGGACGGACAAGTGGTATTTTTTGGTCAAATCAATAAATATAAATTGAATTTTGCAAATCAAAGCATTCTTGTCTGATCGAGTTTCGCAACACACGAACTTCGCCGGAACTTTGTGGCGGCTATGGGTTCATGAACGCGCAGATGTTGTTTGCTTCGTTAGTCGATTTTGTGCAATACTACGCGAATGTGTCACTGAAAGAGCATAATGCGGTATTGGACACAATGCTGAAGAAGGTTTTTTGAAAATTGGATAAAAAAGGTATTTAAAAATGGAACTTAAGCCTGCACTGGGGATAACACGTCGAGCCGACGCTTGAAAAGTACCGTTTGGAGCTCACCTATGGGCTTTAATTTGATCTTCACCATCCATTCACAGCATTCCCATTCAAGATATGATTTTTTTTCGTAGTTCTTCATTTGCCAAATAATGCTGTAAACTGCTCATCTATATTGTATCTCATCAGACCTACTCACGCATTCTTTTATTTTCATTCGTACATTTAATAAATTTTCAATTTTTAAAATCACTAATAAGTTGGAATAAATCGTGTTTCATGGCTGTTCATATGCTTACACATATTTGTTTTATTAGCAAAATTTGAGCATAAATACTTCATATGTATAATTTTATCTATAGTTTGTTAATTTCATTGATTCCCCGCCCTGCATCGCCTAAAAAAGGCTTCAAAAATGTAATTTTTACGATATGTAACTATTTTTAAGCTGTTTGATCTTTTCATTCATCATTGATTTTGCAAGCGTGTAGTTTTTCGAACCCTGATCGAAAGGGGTCCAAACCTCCAAACTGACTGAGAATTTAAATGTTTCAAATTTCTGAAAACAAGACGAAGGCTGATGAGTGGATGGGGATCCCGGCATGTTCGTTTTTGGTATATCCCTCCCTCCAAAAACCATTATGGATACGATTACCTATATGTACTCATCAAGAATCAAATATGCTTTTCGGTTGTTCAGTTTTTGTTGAGTTTTTATGTTTGTGTGGAAGAAGTTGGCGACCAGCAGTTCGGCAAGCAGGCGAATTTGGACCATTTTGTGGACGGATCGCCGTGTCCGCTGCTCACTGCTCGCCTTTCTGTTCCCGGCCTGTGCAATCCCGTTCACGCTCACCACTCGCCTGCTCCACATTGGGTGCTGTGTGCCTTCGATTGCTGTGGCCTCCCACGTGCTAATGGCTTATTTGTGCCTGTTCGCCTTCCCCGTTTCCAGGCATCGGTGGAAGGTTTTTTGTTTTTGGGTGGAACTGGCATGCCCGTAGCTAGGATGCGGCTAGTCATGTACCACCTACCTCCGTCCCCACTAATAGCAAAAAATTTCAGTTGCGACTTTGCGAGAGGGATAATTTTCGAAGCTTCTGCAGAAAATGCGCATTTTTGCCTCAGGTCAAAAGTTCCAAAATTTTCCCTGGTTGCGATTAAAGTTAAATCTTCAGAAACGAATGTTTTTGAGTATTTTTTTCTAAAAAAAGCCGCATTTTTGAGTCATAAGCAAGCCCGACACGGCGAAAAATTTTGGCTCTACTTTAAGAGTTACCCCCCCCCCATCAAAAATACCTATGTGGACGGCTACCCAAAACCAGCAAAACCCGCGGATTATTAATCAAAGAATGCGCATAATTGTACGCATGTGTTAAATAACGGTTTTTCTGGGTCTGGGTGTGGCCGTCCACATAAATTTTTTTGATGGGGGGGGGGACTTTCAAAATAGAGCCAAAATTTTTATGTGCCTTGGTTGGAAGCTATACTCTTTGAATTTTTAAGTACACCACGCAATCATTCATGCTTGGTCTGGTGAACGGTTGGGCCGTTGCCATAATGCTGACCTACGGCACTTCACGTTTGCACACTTTGGTTTTCTGCATGTATTCCTACGTCTTCACACTCTTTCACTTTGCCGAATTTTTAATGACTGGTTAGTGCATTTAAAAGATAAAGGTAAATCTAAATCCCGATTGATTCCGCAAAATGCGGACAAAGTAAAACTGGCTACGAGTCACAACACATATACTTTTTCATTCTGTATACGGCAAAAATTATTATTAATATAAAAATTTTTGGCATAATATAGTTAGATAGAGAAAAAATTGAGGATGGAGATAAATTAATGTTTTTTCTGATAAGACAGTGAAAAAAGAAACGAGTAAATTAAGTTTTCAGAAGGTACATTTTAAACTTGTTTTCTATTAAAATATCTAATAAATATTTGCGTGCTGAATGTAAAACTTTTTAACCTATGATTGTGTGAATATCCTTTTTATTTTGCAGCCCTAACCAACATTGAATCACTTTGTCCGGATTCCTTTCTTCTCAACCATTCACCGGCATATTGGGTGAGTGTATATACTTATTTTATCAAACCATTAAATATAAATACTTGGCTTTTAACAGTTATATTCTGTTTTTTGTTTTTAGATGGCTGCTATGTGTTCCTGGATGGAATTTTGGGCACGGGCTTGGGTCTTTCCGTGTAAGCAGCTTCCAATTGTCGTTTCAATACACTGTTTTTTAAAGCACTCTGTTCTCTCTGCATTTCTTTCATTGGCGTCCTTTTTTGCATAGTCGGTGAACTCTTTCGGAAGTTGGCAATGTGCCACGCTTCTGTTGGCTTTACTCATCAGGTTAATTATAGGGATTGGAATTTAAAAAATAATCGGGGAACTGGATTCGGGAACGGGATTTCATGTGACTAGAACCATACGTTCCCAAGATGACCCCTCAGCTCGAAGTTTACGCGGGGGTTCACTAATTTTTCGTTTTTTATTGCAATTTTACTGATAAATTTTCGCTTTTGCGCGGGGGTTCACTAATTTTTTTGTGGAGATCCATTATTTTTTGCTTTTTATTGCATTTTTACTGATAAATTTTTTGGCAAGCGCGCGCGGGGGAGGGGATCTCACTCCCTTCCCCTCTTATGACTAGAACTCGTGATTAAAAATCCTGAAAATTGCGGAAATCCCGGTCCCATCCAATCTCTAGTCAATTATTAATTATAACCGTGATATAACGACTTGCATCAAATTAATTTGTGTACACAGATTGCCGTGCGCAAACACAGGGATCATCAGCTTTGCACAAAGGGCGTTTACTCACTTGTCCGACATCCTGGTGCATTCAGGGATTTTTTTCATTAGCTAATGTATTTTTGAGTTCCTTCAGGATATCTCGGGTGGATGATATGGTTTGAAACGATATGATATATAAAAATGATTTCAATTAATTAATATAAATTATATTTTTGGGCAAGTGCAGAATGACAATCATAAATTTAGGTCCATCGGAACCCAATTGATTCTCTGCAACCCAATTTGTGTGCAAGCCTATGCCTACATTTCATTTCGCTTCTTTGAAGACAGAATTTGGGATGAAGAAAGATATCTCATTGGTGCGCACTTAAATCAGAGTCATAAGCTCATAAGGAATAGGCAAATTTTGAAACTTATGAGGAACAGGCGCATGCATGCATGCATATAATGTATATATACGTATTATATATATGTGTATATATATATATATGTATATATACGTATTATATATATGTGTATATATATATATATACTGGGAATTGCTGACGTAAAAATGAGGAAATGCCGCGCCATGGCACTAAAATTAACGCCAAAATAGTTTCGGCGAAAAATTAGACATTTTTAAGCTCTAAACACGCTTTTTTCCCACCATCCTTCCTTCGACTTTCATCAGCTATTCTGGACAACAGGTCTACATACAAAATTGGTAGGTAGACTGTAGAGCTTATTTACTTTCATCAGCTATTCTGGACAACAGGTCTACATACAAAATTGGTAGGTAGACTGTAGAGCTTATTTATTAGAGTTATAGACACGTGCCTCTTTCCCTGCAGCGCGCCACACTTAGAAATCTTTAGCTTTCCATCTATCCGGGTTGCTTTTCATTGTCTTTATTTTTTTTAGAATTCTTTGGACAACGGTACATTGCCTACCGGAGGTGTGTCCCTTCAGGAATCCCGGGAATAAGAGGCTACAATAATGGCTTACGAGATTGACATGAAAAATTTTTAATGCTCAACACATTCTCAAGTTCTCAACAATAGAACGACAGATTCTCAACTTATTTTTTGCTTACTTAATCCATATTTTTATATATTATTTTCACGTAACTAGGAGAAGCTAAACCAAAATTAAGAGGCAAAAAATCCGAAAAAGTTCAACCCCCAAAAATAAAAATTTTTATTCCAATCTTTTCCTAGCTACATCCAGACTATATGCAAATAAGACTTTTATTTGTTTTAATTTAATGTGATTATAAAATATATTGGCAAAGAAAGGATTGGGCATGGAAGTGTAGTGATTTGTACTCTATAGATTTGCAACCATTTTAGCTGAGATGGGAGGGATTATTAATTGCGGATTAGATGGAAAGTTGATGACGAATGATGGAAAACCTGGTGGCTGACCGGCAAGCATGAACAGAACAAATGGTGAAAAAACGTTAAATTTACAACTTTTGTGGAACCCTCGCCACTCTCCCTCTTCCCTTTTTTAAGAAACGCACTTTTTACCTCTTTAGTAAGGCTGTCGGTTCTGTTTCAAACCGAACCGAAAAACCGGGATTTCGGATTTTTTCGGTTCGGTTCCGGTTAACCGAAAAATTCGGTTCCGGTTTCGGTTAACCGAGGAGGTCGGAACCGACATTGGATTTTACCGCCAAATTTTAGAATTTTTACGTCAAAAAAGTGAAATTTCCCATGTAACTCGCAAATTTTTAGACCAAAAAGCGATAGCTTCCGCGATAGCGATAGTATTTCAATACTTCTAAAAATTAGTTTTTTGAAAAATGGTGAAATATCCCGTTGAAATCGCAAAGATCCTTCACATCCTCTTAAAAATTGTTAAATTTCCTGTGGTAATCGCAACTTTTTGAAACAAAAAAGGGATAGCTTCCCGCCCCATTAAAAAATGGGAAATTTCCCATGAAAATTGCATCTTTTTTTAATCAAAAAAGCCATAGCTATAGCTTTCCATCCATCAAGATTTACAAAAAAAATTTATTTCTTAAGAATATTATAAAAAATAGTGTGAAGTTGATAGAAAAGACAATAAAATATGGACTGGAAGATTTTTATTTTTGCCAATTTTTTGCCGATTTTTTTCGGTTTGGTTCCGGTTAACCGAATTTTTCCGGTTTGGTTCCGGTTAACCGAATTTTTCCGATTCGGTTTGGTTAACCGAAAAGTTCGGTTCCGGTTCCGGTTAACCGAGAAATTTTCAGGAACCGACAGCCTTACTCTTTAGAATGACGAATGACCAAGTACCAGCTGTATTAAATGTCCAACAATTGCGGTTTCAGACCATTTATTGCATACAATAATAGATGAGAATAAGTGTAAAATATACCATTAATGTTTCGAAACGAATTTGAGGAAACACAAATTTTAATTGTGAGTAAAAATAACTCATGGTATATCTTAAACTTTTTCGGCTCATATTTATTGAAGGAGGAGTACAATTCTGTTTTCGATATTTTCATATAGGTAAAATATGTGAAAATAAGAGATGAGCATATGTGTAAGGATGCAACGGTATGAGTAGAGATTGTGACCAACAAAAATGCAAATAAATTAAAACAATTAACCAATCATGGATGGAGAAGGAGCTGGTGATCTAGCTAGTGTTGTTGGCAAATATTGAATGTGAAGATAACCTCGATGATGATCAGATGATACATATAATTCTATCATAAATAATAATAATAATAATATTGGTAGACAACAAAAATCTGATTGTGTAAGTGCTAATAACAAAAACAGAATTTGATGAGGTGAGCAATCGATTCCGCCAGTTCGTCCATCCTGCGAACGGGTGCCACCCTCTCCAGCACCTTCGCACCGGCCAGCTCCGATTCCTTAACAAATGCAATTTGCATAATTCAAATTCCTTTCCCAAAACACCTTTGCAAGCAGTCCCCCGAGGCCGAGTTCATCGTCCAACGCAACAATTAGTTCCGGTTTCGGTGCTTGTTCAGTGCGTGCTCGTGACATGAAAGCTGTCAGCCGTTGCAATGCATCGTGAATTGTGCGAGAAAAAGGAAGACCCTCAAAGGAACGCTGGAAATGACTTGTGCTTGACTGGGATCATACATTATCTATATGTTCAAATATTCAAATTACAAAAGGAAAAAAATAAAGACTGTTTTTTCACATATGGATGTGGATTTTTTAAATGCATTTATTTCTAGTTTTAAACAAAAATAAAAGTTCAGAGAAATTAAACAAATTTAAAAAAAAAGGATTTTGAATAAAATCAATAAAAAAAGACAGCTGAAACTGACTTTTCCGCCGGTGTGTTTGTCTGCGTTAACAGTTCCCGACTTCTTGTTCCGTCCACTTCCACCGCTCTTCTCACCATTCGACATATTATTGTCGGATTGTTGTGTTCGGAACACCCTCTCAATCCTTTTGGCGCCTATCAGTGCCAGTGCTAGCATTTGAACCAGTCTGGCCAGACTTTTCACTGCGAGCAATTGACCTTTCAAGTCGGACATTGGAAGGGAAAGGCAAGAGTTGAGCAAACCTAAATTGAATATTTATTAAATATTGGTCTAATTCTATCGAGATTATGAAAATTCAAACTTTTTATTTGTATTTTATAACTTTTAACATCAAACAGTCAGTGTTGAAGAGGTAAATAGGAAGTTTCTATTTCTCCCAGTGTAAATGCATTGATTGTTTGTTATTGTTATCTGTTGGTATTATAAAATTAACAATAAGCAACTTTACCATCCATCTGTGAAGAAAATTGTTGTGACACTGCTTCATGCAGCGGATGGTCCCTCTTGGAGGAAGGATTGACTAATTCCATTGCAGCGTTCAACACAAGAATAGGCAGTTGAAGTGCGTCACTTCGCACAAACACATGCAGACCAACATCAGTGAAGTTTTCCAGGAAATTTGCCTGTTTTGTCTACACATTTATAACCGTATTTGGCAAAATATAATGATCAGATATTGATAAGAAAGATCAAAAAAACATTACATCCGAGCACTAACCACAACACCACACCCCTTAATACTCCGAATTTGGAGGAGGCCACATATCCTACACCTACAGAGTTAAAGGTCAAGCGATTCAATTTAAAGGCGTTGGAATTCCTCTCATCATCCTCCCAATTCCCAATAAAGAACATTTTTATCATTTCACCAATTTGTAAAATAAGAACTCGCTTTTTGATCCAATCAGCTATAACATAAATCATTACCGTTTCATGCGTGGTGTCGAACTCCGTTCGACATTGTTCCAA
>JAEHOM010000547.1:0-11249 GCA_016433075.1 Hoplolaimus columbus | reverse complement strand
ACAGTATATTGAGTCGCCCTTTCAGAACGATTGTGGTTTTGTTGCGGACTAAAAGCGAGATGAAAGAAGAAGTGGTGCTTCAGCTCACCTATCAGGTAATGAACATGAGCTTCTTTTTATTTTTTATGCGATTTTTACATATGTGTTATAGGTGCGTTGCGCTCGTTGGTCCCCTTCATACGATGTGCGCATCAATTTGGACTCGATGAAGGAGCAGCAGCAAATCCAACTGACTTACTTTGGCAACATCACGCAACATAGTGGGGAGGAATGGAAGGTAATTTTTGGCTTTTTTTTCTGACTGAATTTGAATTGAAGTCGGGGTTGTTAGAAGGCTTTGCTAATTAAATTTTATACCTTTCAAAATGAGAAGGCTAATAAGGAGGGTGATGCACAATAATCTGTAGAATCATAGACAAATCCAATTGTTTTTTTTACATAAGTTTAAAAGAAAGTTCCCGGTTGGCGGTTGCGGTAAATGTGTAATGTGTTAGGTTGAACTATTGAACATTTATTATTTATTTATTAAAAATCGGCTGATTTCTGTGAAACTTTTGTGAACTGTTAATCCTGTTCCTTTAACAATTGGATAGGGTGTGAAACTGGCGTTGACTACTGCACAACCGGATGTCGGTTCGCTTCCTCGTCTTGGCACTACAGAAGCCCATTTTCCACGCGGTCTATCGACTTCAAGGCAGTGTGCTTACGCATCGTTGGCCAGTTATAGAATTGACACCACCTGTATGTGTTTTTCCAGTTGTCACATTTTAAAACTTTATCACACTGGAACAAATGCAATAAAAATGTAAATTTTCCTGAATTTTATTTCGAGTAAATTTTCAATTAAACCCACTTTTTCACACGCCCTTTCGCCGTCAGCTTGCCCAGCTCCCTCTCCGTCTTGTTAATTTTCTTGTCAAGCTCCTCAAGTTCCTTGCCCGTCGAGCGCACCCTCGCCTTCAGCTGTTTGGCCTTTGTCTCGTGGAATTCGTACAGGGCTTCCAGCGACTTCTTTGAAGTAGCATCAAATTGGACCAAAGCGCCGTTGTTACCGTTGACCAGTGCCAATTTGCCAAACTATAAATAATTTTAAATGGGTATTATTACCAGAATTGAAAAAAACAGTTTCGGCGCTACTTACAAATCGTAATATTTTCAAAAACACCTACGTGGACGGCTACCTCAAAACCGGCCAACCTGCGGAATATTAATAAAAGCATGTACGTAGCTGCACTAAGTAAGTGTCAAAAAACACGCACATGCATTAACATTTCTGCGGGTTGGCCGGTTCTGGGGTAACCGTTAGGTCAAAATTTTTTATGCATTTTATTTCCTTCTTCCCAATTTTTACCTTCTTCAATTCTTTTTTTCTTGATTCTTTCTTCGTTATCCCGATTTTTTTATATTTAAAATTAAAATACGCACCGAATTGATCAGTTCTCCAAGCGATTGTGACTGCTGCTCAACGACCGCTTTCGTGTCCGCAAATGCTTCCTTCTGTGCCTTCAACTCAGACAACTCTGCCTTCAGCGACTCAATCTGAATATAAATATTCAAATTCAATTTCTCGTGTATTTACTTATGCAATTGATTATTTCGATTCTTATTATCTAAAATTTTTTTAAATAATTTTTGTCAAATCTGCTTGCCAACCAACCTTCGGGCTGCTCACTTCACTGTCCTCCAGACAGTTCTTCTTGAGCTGTACTTCCTGGATTGAAGCATTCCCTTTGCTGCCATCCACGCGAATTGACTCGTCGATTATATGCGCTGGGACATTCTGGTAAAATAAGCAATTTTCATATTGAAATTTTGAAATTGACAAATGAACCAATGAGTATGATTTGGCCATAATAACAGGAAATGTGGAAATTATCAGGGAGCACAATGAAATACTGGCGTTTTATGGCCTTGATATGGAGAGTATTGTTCTGCCAGATATAAGATGTGGAATTGACGAAATCGCGAAAAGTTTAATTGGACGCATTTCATCCCTGAAATTCGTATTCATGCATAAAATCCAGAAATTCACTACCACCACAATTGAAATATGGATATGAAATGATTTTATTACATGATTTATGTCATGCATAATACATCGCCAATTTCTCCGATCTGATTTTCTATCATTCCAATTCCACATCTGATGTCTGGATATCAATAAGTCCTTCTTTTTGCCAAAAATTCTAACAAATTCAATTTGTACAGAATAAATTAATTTAATTCAACCAGCTTCATTATTTACTTTATAAATAAGTCAGATACCTCAACATGAACCTCATTGAGTCCCGAAGATAGCTTGAGGCCAATGGACCGATTCACCTCTGCACGATCGGTGTACACTGTGACCGTTGAAATGGGATAATTCGGCGCATGAATGGAGTGCTTTGTAACTTTGGCAGCCATTTCCAGATTGTATTTTCGTAGAAATTATTCTAAATGCTAAATGGATATATTATACAGCAAATTAGAAATATAACTGAAGTCCAGTACACTTCACTGAAGGGCACTTGTTAAGTTTGTGTGCACTTTTTGCAAAAACATAGGGGGGACCCTTTTGTTTTCAAAATTTCCACCAAAAATTTTGTTTTCATAAAATGTGCTAAAAACACGTTTCCAAATGTTTTTAAGTCGATTTTTATGAAATTTTTTTGACCCACCAAAAAGTGCACATAAACTTAACAAATCCCACTGAAGTGTACTGAATTAGTACAAAAAAATACAATACAATACAAGATAACAAACACTTCACTTTAACGGGTCACCCTAATCTAGACAAAATGCATCTATGTCCTACGTGTTGTCAAAAGCAAAAGGTCGTACATGTCAAGAGCGCGCACGTGAATCGTGAACGGCTATCCCAGATCCGGCCAACCCGCGGAGTGCAAAAAAAGCGTACGTGTCAAAAAAAACAAAACAAAAACAACTGTCGAAATTTGGGTAGCCCGTCCGTTAAAGCACCATCCTTTTTTTTGTTCAAAAATTGCCATAACTAAAAGAAAAAAAAGGTGACATTTCATCCAATTTCACCCATTGTTGGCAAAATGAAACAATTGATATTGGTTTGCCAGACAGCAGATGTGGAATTGAAATGATTGAAAATCAGAGCGAAGAAATTGGAACGAATGTATCATGCATGACATTCAATTGTGGTAGTGGATTTCATGCATGAATACGAATTTCAGGAAAGGATTGAAATGCGTTCAATCAAACTTTGCGATTTGTCAATTCACATCTGCTGTTTGGCAGATCAATACTCTCCATATCAAGGCCATAAAACTCCATTATTTCATTGTGATTCCTCCTCCCTGATAAATATTTCGGTTAACCAAAATTTCCCACTTTTTCCTGTTATTATGGCCAAATCTTACTCATTGGTTCAATTTCAATATGAAAATTTGTTTGTTTTATCAGAATGTCCCAGCGCATGTAATCGACGAGTCAATTCGCGTGGATGGCAGCAAAGGGAATGCTTTCATCCAGGAAGTACAGTTCAAGGAGAACTATCTGGAGGACAGTGAAGTGAGCAACACGAAGGTTGGCAAGCAGATTTGACAAAAATTATTATAAAAATTTTTAGGTAATAATCAAAATATTCAATTCCATAAGTATACACACGAGAAATTGCATTTGAATATTTTACATTCAGATTGAGTCGCTGAAAGCCGAGTTGTCTGAGTTGAAGGCACAGAAAGAAGGGCTTGCGGACACGAATGCGGTCGTTGGGCAGCAGTCGCAGTCGTTAGGAGAACTGATCAATTCGGTGCGTCCTGTCCGACAGCTTTTTTCCATTCTTGGTAATAATAATACCCATTTAAAACCATTTATAGTTTGGCAAATTGGCACTGGTCAACGGTAACAACGGCGCTTTGACCCAATTTGATGCGACTTCAAAGTGGCTGGAAGCCCTGTACGAATTCCACGAGACAAAGGCCAAACAGCTGAAGGCGAGGGTGCGCTCGACGGGCAAGGAGCTTGAGGAGCTTGACGAGAAAATTACCAAGACAGCGAGGGAGCTGCTGTGCAAACTGAGGGCGAAAGGAAATGTGAAAAAGTGAGTTTAATTGAAAATTTGGCTCTAGTTGCAAAGTATCCCTTAATCAAAAATACCTATGTGGACGGCTACCCCAGACCCAGCCAAACTCGCGGATTTTAATAAAAGCACGTGTTTTACGACACGTACGTGCTACCGCGTACGTGCTTTTATTAAAATCCGCGGGTTTGGGTGGGTCTGGGGTAGCCGTCCACATAGGCGTTTTTCAAAATGACTAAAGTTTTAAGTAGCGCCGAATTTCATATTATCACTCAGTTCAACGAGAGGAATCAAATAGTATATAAATTTTGTGGGAAAAAATCCGCAGGTATTCTGCACAATAATCAAAAGAATTTCATCATCTTTTTAGGGATTGGACGATGCCTTTGCGATTGTAAACTTGGATACCATAGTTGAAAGATACCGTGAGTGGTGTGCGATGCTTCCTAGGGTCAAGGTAAATTCATTGTTTTTCCTAACAAAAAATGGCGCTAGTGAGATAGTGGGTGTTTTTGGCCTTTTTTTCCAATTTTTTCCAAATTTTTTTTTCATTTTTTTTCATCATTTCATTCATCAAATACATATTTTTGCTTAATTACATCAATAAAAGCGTTCATGATCGATTTTCCTTGCGCCCTCGCATTCAGACGAAAAACTCCTTCCCACATATACGAATTCGTCAATGCCATGCTCGTCCCGTTTATTCTTTTCTTCTTTTGCTTCAGCTGGCTCCAAAGACCTTCACATTTGTTAGTACTGATCACAAAATCACTGCCATCATCAAATGTCACAACTTTTGAGAAGCCTAACAAAGTTAATACATACATACATATCATAGCGAGTATATATTTTTTTTAAATTTTTTTATTTCATTTATTTTTTTTGAGGAAATACTCCAAAATTTTATATTTCCGTATCACTACGGGTCTACAAAAGTGCAAAAAATGAAAAAAAAATGAAAAAAAAATTGGAAAAAATTGGAAAAAAGGCCAAAAACACCCACTATCTCACTAGCGCCAAAAAATTAAGGAAGGAAAAAAGACCACAGGCTTGATATTTCTGCTCACAATTTATCTCCTCTAATACAACATGATTCCATCTCTATGAATAAATAAATTTCCCTAATTTCTAACTGTATTTCGAAGAAGCACGATTCTGACTAATTGTTAAAAAAACACGCGAAAAAGAAGAAAGCAGTAAAACATATTTGGTGAAAATAAATTGTGTCGGAGATACCAACAATTCGTTTGGCTCTAGTATGAAGAAGCCCCTAGATCAAAAATACCTATGTGGACGTCTACCCCAGACCCAGCAAAACTCGCGGAATATTAACAAAAGCACGTACGTAGCTGCACGTACGTGTCAAAAGTCCACATAGGTATTTTTGATCTAGGGGCTTCTTCATACTAGAGCCATTCGTTTCATGAGTCTATGGAACGTTGAAAAAGGTTTTTTTTTATTAAAATTCATTAGATTTTTGTCAGCTGACTCCCTCCCCTCCATATAAACAACTCATTTCTCTAAACCAATGTCCTTTTAATAAGTTTAAGCCATTTTTCAGCCTTTCTATGCTGTCAAGTGCAACAATGATCCGGTACTACTCAACCTGCTGGCTCGTTTGGGATGCGGTTAATTAATACCGAATATATTGCATAACAGTTATGGCATTTTTCTAGGCTTTGATTGCGCCAGTCGTGGCGAGATTGATTCTGTGAGTGTCGCATGCCATAAATGAAAAATGAAACAAATCTTTTTTACTTTTGAAAGGTGATTGGAAATGGTATTGCGTCTGGTGACAATATCGTATATGCAAATCCATGCAAAACTCGCTCTTACATTCGTCATGCTGATCAGATGGGTAATTTTATAATTTTATTTCCGTCTTTTTTTCATTTCTGTCATTTTTAGGTGTTCGTCTAATGACATTTGACAGTACGGAAGAATTGGCCAAAATAAAACAGATGCATTCTCAACCTCAGTATTTTTTTTTAATTTGTAGCAAAACTGAGATATTATTTTTTACAGAGGGTGATTTTTCTTGAAATTTAGGCAATTTCTAGTTTTCTCAGTTTATTTTCTCAGCAATTTTCTCAGTTTATTTTTGATGATTAACTCTTGCATATATGCAACAAACAAACAGACTTCTTCTACGCATTGCGATCGCTGATCCAACTGCTCAATGTCCATTGGCGACCAAATTCGGCTGTGAACTTGTGGAGGCACCGAGCTTACTGAAATTGGCACTGGAGATGAAATTAGAAATTGTCGGCATATCGTCTGTGTTTACAATTTTGCATACCATTTATATGTAATTATAGTTATGACTTTTTATTCAGTTTTCACGTGGGCAGTGGCTGTCGAGACCCAACAGCGTTCCGTTTGGCTATTGCTGCTTCGCGCAAACTTTTTCAGTTTGGCTCTTCTATTGGGCATCATATGCATTTGTTGGATATTGGTGGCGGTTTCCCGGGACACGAAACTCCAGAAATCACATTTGCTGAGGTATATATATATATATAATAAAGTATTATTTCTGCTTATCAGATTGTATCGGTCATTCATGATGCATTAGATGATTACTTCCCATTCTCTGGATCCGACAATTCGGTTCAGATAATAGCCGAACCGGTTAGTTATGGAATCATTATAATGGGGTTGGTTTTGAGGCTATGTGTACATACCATTAATTCCGGTTTGACTATGTATTTAAATTTTAATGGCACATTCGTTGTAGGGTCGTTTCTTCGGATCTTCGCCCGTGTCACTCTGCACAAATGTGATTGCGGTACACAGAGTGCATGCTTCAAGAGTTACGAAAAACACTGAAGATGATCAAAAAGAAGGATACATGTATGTGCTGTGGTTTTTGTAATAAAAAAACTGAGACTGATGAGCCCTAATAACCAGTTTTTCATTTTGCCTTTCGAGGCAAGCTGTGTTTCAGAAATATTCTGTTATTGTTTGTGTTTTTTTTGTAGAATATAAAAATTCTTGGTTTAATTAGTCCCTCTGCTTTTGCCAGAATATGAGACTATTCAGGATCTACATTAACGATGGTGTCTATGGATCGTTTAACTGCATCCTCTTTGATCACTTCCAACCTCGCGGATTTCCGCTATTTCAGAAGAAGCAAACGGAGCTTCCTACCATCGTTTGGGGCCAAACATGTGTAGGTTTGATGTGGACTGGAAGATAAATTAAGCTATCTTGTTTTCGTCTTTAGTTTTTTCCGACTAATAAAAACATACATATTATAACATCAGAAATTCATGTTTTAATTTCTTGATGTTTATGGCCAGTTTCTAGTTGTCCAATAAATTAAAAGTTCAGTCGTTTGGGTAGGAAAAAAGCTGGAGGGTTTATTTGGTATTTTTATGATTTCTGTCGATATACACACCTCACATCTTCCGTCAAGTGATTTAACACTTCTTCAATAAAACATTATTTCAGGATGGATTGGACAAAGTAGAGGTATTTTACCTTATTACCGTTCTGCAAATACCCGAAATCGTCTCACAGGCTCACACGATGATGCGAAAAATGGGAGTGGGCGAATGGCTTTACTACGAAAACATGGGAGCGTAAGTAGCGTTCATGGAACAAACATTTATTCTTCTTTAAACAGCTACACGTCGGTTGCTGCATCGAACTTCAATGGATTTGAAACACCCCAACCTTTTTATGTGGTCAGTGAAAGGATTTGGTATGTTGAAAGCTTGAAGGGTTAGCGCTCACGATTCATTTTTTTAGGAATGAAATCTTTGAAGGCTCAGTGGCTTAAAATTAATAAGGAACTTCTGCTCACAATGTTGTCAAATCGATTGTGATTTTCTTCGATATTTATTAACAACATTATTTTCATTTTAATAGAAAGATAAAGCGCGAGTTGTTAAATTCACCCATGTTAAATACAAGTTCTACGAGAGGCAAGACAATAGAATCTGAAAAAACCGAAATGACAAAATGACATATTAAATAGGAAACAGATGTATTCACTCTAATTTGAGAGATATTCTGTTCTGGTGACAAATTCTAAATTTTTCAAGGTTAAAAATAGGAACCCTCAAATTAAAGGAAATACAGTAGATGCGAAATTGATTATATGTAGACATCATATCCGAATGTGCTTCCTGAATACCGGTGTAAAGGTGTAAGAGGAGGACATGGGCAAATAGAATGTGAGGTGTTCTCAGTGGAAGATATGTATGTATTCTTGGCCTCTTAATAAACATTTCCACCGCCAACTAGATTCCTTGTCAAGCCTGTGCGAATAGCTTGTCTCTTGTGCTTGACCTGTCGTCTAGATGTGCTCTTTCATCGTCGCTTACTTCGTTATCGGATGTAAGGAATCTTAAAACGATTTTTTAGATTTTGAAGAATTATTCGGCGCTATACGTAAGGGACTAAACCATTTTTTTCAACTTTATCCAAACATTAAATTACTTTTTTAAATTGAGTAAAATGTAGGTTTTTGAGGGCGAGGAATTTTGAATTTAGAAATTTCTAAACTGAAAAATCCATACCTAGCCCCCTAGGCGTAAGGCTGATTTTCAAAATTTTTCAAAAAGTGAAAAATTCGCAATAGTTAAAAAGGAGGATTATTCGGGAATCTCTATCTTTTTCTACGATCACAAAGAAACCTACCGTTCGGATGCGGCCTTATCGGCGAAGCTGTTCGCATCATCAGATAAATGCGGTGGGGAACGGCTTTTTTTGGTGCCTGTCCAGCGAGTGCCAGCAAAATTCCCTTTCTTTTTTCCACCTAACGATGAAAATCGTTCTAACGCGGATAAATCCATTTGACCAATATTCTTCTTTTCATTGCGCTTGCTCAATCCCTTGTAAACACAAACGCTTATCTGATCGGAGATTAATTTCTTCCGGTATCTTTTGAATTCCGCGCTTGACAACGAATGCTCCGTTGGCTTCCTATGAAAGGTAACATGAGATGAGGCGCTATGTTTAATTGGGGCAAGTTAGGTAAAAACTCTAAAGCTATCTGTCTAAATTCCATACATTCAAATTGTAATTCCAATTGTAACACATACAAGTCAAAAATTGTTGCCCATTGGATAAAAAAGATAATGACAAAAAGAACTTGTTGGACATCGTATCTAACATTGTATCAGAAGAGGAAAAATAATGCTATTTTTGCAAAACCAAACCAAAAAAATTATCGCAAAAAATTTCAAAATCATATATTCAGCTATTTTCAATGTTTAGATATTAATCATAATAATATGCTATCATGTTTATATGATGTTGTGATATAACCATAAAATGATACTTGAAACTGCGTAACAGAAGAGAGCTGCTGACCACAGACACAGATGACATCGCCATGGCTGCAGCTGCCATCCATGGCTGAATGTGCAGTCCCCAATGACTGAACACACCAGCAGCCAATGGTACACCAAGCGCATTGTAAATGAATGCAAAGAACAGGTTGATCCGGATGCGGCGAACTACTTTACGAGATAGCTGGATTGCGCTTACAACATCAACCAAATTATTCTTTAATTAAGTTCAACAGTTGATACATAAGAAAAGAATTATTTCGAATCCCAACCTTAACAAGCACAATGCCAGCACTCTCGATGGCTACATCTGAACCTCTTGCAATCGCAATTCCGACATTTGCTGCCGCTAAGGCAGGACTATCATTTATTCCATCACCAACCATCGCCACAATACGCTTATTTTCCTGGAAAAGCCAGTTTATCATCCCTAACGCATTTTTAAAAATCAAAATAGGATTCAAAATTTGATAGACATTGTCAAAAATTTCACAGGGATATCGGATATATGTATGTATAATATTAAAAAGATAAGTAAGTCTATCCCACAGGTGTCCAAAGGGGAGTCAGATACTTACCCACACCAACGCACCGCAACCGAGAAAATTTATCAGTAAAAATGCAATAAAAAACGAAATTTCGTCCCAGCATGTAGGATGGATTGCGCAGAATTCGAACTGACCCTTGGACACCTGTGGTTTATACATAGAATACATACATAAAAAAATGTGGCACCAAGACCTTTTTCCACAAGGTAGACTTTGAAAGAAAAGATTTTACATCATCGCAATATTTTCAAAAAATACTGTGGTTTCCCGTTGCTTTACGCAACCAACTAGAAACAAATGAACTTCCAGGTAATTCAGTGCATATTCTCGATTGACATATGAACAGGTGAATACCAATTGGAAAAAATGTGAAAATATTTAAACTTTAACTTAAAAGAAAAATGTTCGCTGAAAACTGGGAAAATTTGACCAATTCTTTGCAAAAATAAAATTACACAAGGCAAGGGGGGTCGGCTCGAATTACCCTACAAGCTGGGACGAAAATTTCGTTTTTTTATTGCATTTTTACTGAAATTTTTATCGGTTGCGGCGTGGTGGTGGGTTTTTACTGATAAATTTCTTCGGTTGGGGCGTGGTGGCGGGGGGTCAGACCCCCCTTTGCCGATGTGTGAAAAAAATTTCCCCAGCGGATTTTTTCGGCACCGCCGCCATTAATAAGGCTCCATACACGTTATAAGACCCAGTCAGCCCCCCTCTCGCCCCATTATGCCATTATCCATCGTCGTAAAAAGTCGAAAAATGGAAAACGATTATTATACAGGACGAAAATTTGTTATTGTATAAAAAATGGCCTCAAATTAGTCGAAAACAGGCAAAAATTTGGTCATTTTCCTTAATAAAAGTGCTTAAGGGATTTGGCCAAATTTCGTCAAAATTTCCCCGGCGGCGCGTATCGGCGCCGAGGCACCCCTAAAACTTCCAAAAAATTAATTTCCCAAGCCAAAAAACCAAAATCTGCCTTATTTAGCTGTTAAAATGCCTTTTTTGCTCAAAAACGCTCAAATTTTCTCAAAAAATTTTCGCCGCGCCTACGACGCGGCAAAAAATTTTTCAGTGCATGGACCTGATCATCAGCATGGGTGTACCCCCTAAGCCGAAATCCTGAAAGGAAACAGGAGTACAAACTTATATGAATTAAATGGTAAAAGGCTAGGCAAGACAGAAAATATAAATACAATTTAGAGAAAAAATAAATAAATGTCTGAAAAAAAGTTATTTTCCGAAAAGACCCATGTTTTGGGCCGATTTTGCCGGACCCCCTAGAAATGTCTAGTGCCTAAATGTCTAAAGACCTAAATGTCTACGTATACTATAAAGCCCCTAAATGTCTAAAGCCTTAAATGTCTAACG
>JAEHOM010000546.1:0-11250 GCA_016433075.1 Hoplolaimus columbus | reverse complement strand
ATTTTATTGTAAATTTTAGGAAATATTCGTTGTGAAGCATGGAAAACTCGAGCTGTTGTTGGATGAAGATGAATGGTCGGATCAGCGCTCCATCAGTCCGCGGATGCTAATTGCGGAAGATGAGGCGTACGTCAACCAATACATCAAAAAAATCATTCGAAAAAATCAAGTATCTCCACAAAAATTTGTCCAAAAAAGGAAAAACAATGATTTTGCAGAACCTAACTCCACGAATCCGAAATTTCGTTTTTTTTTGCGTATGTTTTTTAAATCCGAATTTGTAATTCTCCCAAAGTTTACCAATTTTCTTACAGGAATGTATGAGAAAACAAATTTATGCATTTTTTTCAAAATATCGTCATTTGGACCCGATTCTTTATTTTCATAGGCAATTGGCCGAGAATTCTGTGTATGGTGACTGGGCACTTGTCAGCGGGGCCAGGCTTCCTTACACGGTTTTTTAAATATTAAAATTAAAAAAAAAATTAAAATCTGATTTTTGATTTTCCCCAAGTTACACTCCGTGGGCTACTCATGCGTGTACACGTTGAGCAGAGAAGATGTGCTCACTGTGTTTGCGGACTACCCATACGCGAGGCGCATGGCCCTGAGAAGGGGTAAAAAAAACTTATAATTAAATTTCTGAAAATTTTTTTATATTATTTATCTAATATGTTCGATATATATTTTTTGTCTGATTTTTGCATAGCTAACCAACTTCGACATCGACATTCACGCCAAAACTCAACACGACGCCCCTTGAAAACATCTACGAGCAGTGATCATTTAAAAAAAATTAATTTTAAATATTTTTATTTTTTTTTCGCATTTTTCTCTTGTTCATCCGACGATCGACGTTCGCCATTCCAGGAGGCCGAAGACAGTGACTTGGCCGCAAATAGTCTGGAAGAACGGCTCAATGTTAAAAAAAAAAGATGAAAATGGGTTGTTTTACATATGCGACCATTAAACTTCTTTACAGAAAAAATGCTTAAATTATTTTTTCAAAATTTTTCCGATTTCTTTCCAGAATTTGGACCCCGATCATATAAAATTTTCATTATGAATACATCCTTGAAAATTATTCCTCCCATCTAAGGATGTTCGTCGATCCATATTGGCCATCACTGTGGACGTGGATCGGATGGAAGCCAATTTTGTGGTGAAAACGCGAAAAAATATTTAAATTTTAAGGAAATTTTTTAATTCAGGCAAATTCAATGGAGCTGAAGAGTTGGATGACGGCCCTGGAGCAGAACTATGCGGAACAGAAGCCCAAACTGAAGAGACTATTGAAGCTAAAGAAGAATGCGCAAAAAAATGGACACATTTAAGGCACATTTTTGGAAAAACTCAATCTTTGTTTTTGTCAGTCAAAAAAATTTGTCCCAAAAATTATGATCTTCGTGGTGAGATAAGGTGGTGGAAGCTTTTCCCAAAAATACAACAAAAAAAACCAAACGGCCAATTCTGACCGGGTCCGTATTAGACATCCGAATTTTTTTCGGTCCGGATCCATATATTCTAGAAATAATTCTCAGTATTCAACACTTTAGTCCAGATCTCCGGATTATCCGCTTTTTAGCTAAACACGTGGTGTAATGGTTAGCACGTTTGAATGACTGTCCAACGGCAAGAGGTCCTGTGGTTCGATTCACGGGCCGTATAGATAAAAACACACAAGTGAGCTGTCTTCTTTCCTATTTATTCTTTTTGCAAAAATATTTGCGCGCAATGATCAATGAATGGTGTAGGGTGAGCAAAGAAAACGAATTTGGGATCAAAAATATGGGTATTGACGCTAAGGATTACACATTGCTGAAATAAAGAGAGAAAGAGTGATGATGAGCAGAGAGACATTGCGATGCATTGGCAAGCAGAGAAGAAAGTGTGAGCGAAAGAACACTGTGAGACAGAGAGAGAGAGGCAGACATAGAAAAAAAAGCAAAAATGTGTGCGTTTAAAAGTTGGTTGGAGGGCAAGGATGTGTAATCGATTTGTGCGTTGAGCAAAATCGAAATTCCAACGGGCCATAAACGGAATTCAATGAAAATTTGCATTTGTACAGGTCCATGACCGAGTTACCTACAATGATTTAAACCAAAAAAGTTTATCGAAGCGAATTACTACTGTATTTTATACAGGCAGAGAATTCATATTTCCCCATCTACTCAGCGCTTTGTGGAGCATATTTTATTGGCGGAAAAAAGAAACATGTTTGCGCTTCAATAATATGTTTAAAATCAGATCGGATCCTAATATAAAAATGGTCGCCTGTACAAAAAAAATCGATTGCTGAAAATTTTGCCAAAAATCACCCAAGTTTGACAAATTTTGAAAGAAATTTTCAATTTCTTGCTCAGAAAATCGAAATTACATGGTTAAACTGACCAGAAACCGATTAGATCCCTGTTGGAGTGGTGAATAGACCGGCATACAAATAAATTGTGTAGCATTATGTATTATGTCAAAAAAGGCGCATGCCATCAAAAAAGGCGCAAATTTGAAAAGATGATTGAAAGAACAAACATTTTGTTGCACAAAAATTTCAAGGGAAACAAAACATTTCTGGCTCAAAAACATAGCAATCGCTGGTCAAAAAAAAGTGTAAAGGCCTAATGGTGGAAGGGAAGAATAGTGTGGAGAGTAGAGATGTTCGAGACCGAGATTTTGACTGTTCTCGACTCGAGACTGAGACCCGCGAACATCTCTATAGTGTTGTGGAGTTCAAAATCGAGTCCAAACTTAGGATCTGTCAGGATTTTTGGGTGTATAAGTGCGATAGTACAATCGGATAAGCTCTCTTCTACGGTACAGTTCTGGTTCTGGAAAAGCTCTTCCACGCTACTAAACAAGCGAGATTGGTCCGACGCGGCCAGCCATGGCCAACGCCTGGACCAGTTCGGCCGGACTCGGTGCCTCCTCGTCCGCTGTCCCGCCTCCTCCTCCCGCCGTTCTACGGAGGAGGATCTGAGCCAGGGATCGCTCGAAGTGGGCCATGTTGCGACGCAACTCCATCTACACGCAACGTGTTCAAAAAGCCAAATCCATCCACAAATTCCCGAAATTTTTTCCAAAATTCTGCCCGAAATTTTTCATACTCCGCAGTTTTTTTGGTTTACCAATTTATTTCATTATTTTGCGAATTTTTGTACTTAAATTGCCTAGTAATTTATAGAAAATTAATAAAATGGTATATAATTTTGGGGACAATATCTATTCAAAAATGGCATTTTAGTATTTTTTGTCAAAAAAATCCTTGAAAATTTTTTCCGCTTCCATTTTTTTGGTACCTTGTATTCCTCCCGGCCGGGTCCCATTAGCCGTTCGTTGGCCTCCAACGCGTCCGAACACACGCGTGACAGTTCGTCGAAGCAAATGCGCAGACGACGCGGCAGGCTCTCGCGCGGCTTCCCGTCCGCGTCCAAAGTGGCATCCGCCAGGAACACGCGCGCAATCTGCGCGAAAATAAATGTGCTTCCAAGAAATCAGGCATGTATCCAGCCAGTATCCAAAAGAGGTACACGGGATACATACAGCCAGCCCCATGGCCCGAGAAATTTTTTTCGATGGCCGGAGTAAGAAATTAAAAAATCCAAAAATTTCGTTGAAATTAGGAAAATTTGATCGGTTTCCTTTCAAAAAGCAGTTCAAAACTTCCCAAATTTCGCCGATGGCAGCCCAGATCTCGAAATTCACATTTAGCGAACAAAAAATGCCTTTTTTGACCTAAAAATACATTTTTTTGACCCAAAAATCCAATGTTTGCAGAAATTTTCGATTACTTTACATGGGTACTCGATATCCCATATCCCCACCCCTATCCTCACCCAAAAAAAATCTCTGTACAGTGGATACATGTCTGATAAATACCACCACTCAACGGTACCTCAAGTGGTCCCTGGTTGACCGTGGTGCCGATGCATCCCTGCAATTAGATGTAAATCAGAACTAATGTAAGAACTAATAAAGCTGTCAGTCCGGAGTCCGGACCGGATCGAATTTTTTCGATTCGGATTCGGACATCCGATGTCAGTCATGTCAGGGCTGTGTGACCTGTAGCTGCATTTGCAGCATTTTTGCGTCGCGCGGCTCCGCTCGCATTGCCCACGCCAGCTCCCGGGTGCGTTTCTGTATGTCCTCAATGGCCACTTCGATGGGGCACAACACCTCCTGCTGGCGCTTGACCACCCGGAGACGCGTTTTCACGTAGGGAAAACTGAACACACGAAGCAAGTGTACAAAAAATCTTTTGGTGGGAGGTTGGGAGGTCGAAAACTTTTATTACTCGTCAACTTTTTTGCTGCCAAAAAATATGCGATTTTTACATTTTCAAACCAGAATTTCTTGCTCAAAATGCTTTTCTAATTAGCAAAACCAACATAAAATATTTTGGAAAAAGAGTATCTTTTTGAGAGGTCAGCGATGCCGATATAGGTGCAATTGGCAAAAATGTAAGAAATGACTAAATTTTGCCTACTTTCGACATAAAATTTCAATTTTTTTGCTAAGTCCCTAAGCAATAATTCAAAGCTGGACCTGTTCTCCAGCGTCAGTATGGTCTTGCGCTTCCATTGCTCCGCCAATGTGCCATGCGCCTTTCCGCCTATCAAAATTCAAAATTGTTTTTTAGATTTTAGCGCCAAAAGGATTCCGCGCGCGCGCTCGCTCACTTTGCGTAAACGGTGTCGCGTAGATGAAGTGCCGGAGGCGGTAGCTGCGCTCCACATGGGTTTGCCTGCGCCGATACTCCCACCTGTAACATGCGCGGATTTATTTGCATAAAAAAGAGGTTATTGGCACAAAAAAGAGGTCCCTCAGCCAAAGTGGCTAGGGTCATGCAAAAATTAAAAATTTATCGGTAAAAATGCAAGAAAATGCGAAACTGACCCCATCATGGGGATCTAATGACTCCTTATTTGAAACATAAACTTTTCGGATCCAAGTTCTAAAGTCAAGTTGTTATAAATGGTTATTACTATTACACACTAGAGCCCGGAACAATGAGAAATCTTGGATATATGAACTAAAAAACCAGAACGGAAAAGTCTGGATTCTTGACTATCTGGACAAGAAAAATCCAGAAAATCTAGTCTGAAGCCCCAGATCCGGAGGGCTCTACTGAATTACAACACACCGTTCAAAGTGCGGCTCCACATAGGTGATCTGCAGGTATGCCTTGTCCGCGTCCAGCGCGCCCACCTCCACATCGTTGGAGTCCTTCAGCACAACAACGGCGGTGTTGTTGTCCTCCGCACCGTCGCCAAGTCGCGCAGCGTAGAAGTCCTCAAGTCGGGCACTGATCTCGGCCAGTTTGGTGATCGATGGCTCCTTGTACACAAACTCCTCGCCGTCCAGCTCGCCAAACTTGGCGCCGAAGAAGCGCACCCGGAAGTAGGTGCCGAAGCAGCGCTTGTCCGAACTAAAAAGGATGCTCTAGGTGGTTATACCAAATGCAAAATAGGACAGGAAAAATTTTTTAAATAGGCCAAAAATCCGGACAAATTCCCAAATTTTTGCTCACAAGTCAATTTTACATTACTTTTGAATATGGGTTTTAAAAACTTGTGACTTACCCTGTTCTTAAATGCTTTGGAAAAGTAAACGAAATCAGACATAAATAGGGTTAGATTGCCAAAAAAATCAAAAATTTTCAAAAATTTCACAACCGAAGCTCAAAAGCATACCCGCTTAGCGGCACGTAAAGTGGCGCTTGGTTGCTGCTGCCGTCTGTGAAGTCGGCCTCCACCAGCACCGGAGGGTCCAGCCTGCTCAGACAGCCGACAATTTGGGAATGCGCCTGGATGAGTTTGGTGTGCGCATGCGTGCGCTCGTGCAGCGGCAGCACCAGCTTGAACACGGTCGGGACCAGCTCGAACAGTTGAGCACTGAACAAGGAGTGTAAACCAATTTTGTGCAAGCCAATATGCCAATTCCTCGTATTTTTTGTTCTTACATCATTTTTTTTGAAGATTTTATATTAAAATTGTCAATAAATTAGGTGAATTCATAAAATGGCATGTGATTTTCGAAAAGAAAAACATTTTTGCCAAGATAAGGGATTTTTTGTCCAAAAATCGTTGAAAATGACCGTTGTTCCTTCAAAAAAAAATCGGAAATTTTCTGGTTACGTTCCCTACAGAACCGATCCCCCGGAGTCGTGAAACACTTATTACCGTTCGAACAGTTTGGCCATCTTTTCGACCATTTCGATGAAGCCCGCGCGCGTGAAGTGCACACCCGTGCCTCCAGCGCCGTCCAGTGCCGCCGGCATCGAGCAGCACGCGTGCAGTGACGGGTGCTGCTGCTTTTTGCGCGCCTCAGGTGGCGGTGCCCACTCCTCGCGCACGTTTTCGCTGAGCTCCTCAAACGCGTCAAACACGCTGCGCGGCAGCAGCTCGTCGTCCAGCGTGCCCGAGCTCAGCAGCCAATGCGCAGCAATTGCGCCACAGTGCAACATGCATTGGGCTGATGAGTGAGGAGGCTTATTTTATGACGAATAGCCGAATTATGGGTCCAACAAGACCTACTTCAAGGATCTGACTGTAACTAATAAGCTGAAGACACAATCTTTGGCAAAAAAAACTTGCTAAAAGCCGAGCAGCTCATTCCCCCCTGCCGTATCCCCCTGCCATATTCCCTTAACATAGTTGAACATCTATGCTCTTCAAACGAGAGGAATCAAATGGCATAAAACTTGTTATTGTACGAAAATTCGAAGTTATGGCGTACCTATGTTCGCATCACACAATGAAAATCAGATAATCATTTGTATGTGTTGAAAAAATGTTAAGGGATTTTAGAATTTATTTCAGTTCATTATACCCATGTTTAGCATCTGGAATTACATGGCCAGTCTAACTTCTAACAAACTCATTTAACAACACAATTTCAAGCCTTATCAAGGTTTATACTCACACTTACCCGCTTCTGCGTGCGTTTTGCGCTCCTCCAAATGCTTTCGCGCAATGCCGAGCAGCCATGCGAGCCTGTTGCGTGAAAATTTTTTGAATTTTGTTTAGTTTCCCCATCCCCTCCTCCGAGCACCCGACAGACCTAAGGTCCGGGTTTGCCCGGTAGCCATGCGCAATCCGATGCATCAGGTCAATGGTCATGTCCGGGTCGTCCGCGTGCGCGTCCAGCTTGAGCGTGTCGCTGAGTATGGCGTTCAGGTTGGCCACCAGCAACTCCAGTTGGACATGCAGCTGCTGGCCTTGGCCCACGCCGTCCTTCTTGGCCATTGTTGTTGTTGCTGCCTTGGCCTCCATTGGTACGATGGACTCCAGGGACTGCTTAAGTGCCACCTCGTTCAGCACAGTGCCGGTTGCGGCCGCGTTGGAGACCAGGAAGGACAGTGCACTGGTCAAGCACTTGTTCAGCTGATCAAATGCTCTGAAAGCCCAACAAAAAATTCAAATTTAGGGGTGAAAAATACATAGCAAACGCAAAAAATGCAGCATATGTTCATACATATTCAATGGCTAATGGAGTGATCGGTAAAATTAAAAAAAACAAAAATTAAAAAATTAATTTTTATGAAAATCAGAGATTGAGTCCGGATTCGAGCTCAGCGCATTTTTTTTCCTGAAATTCAACTTTCTTCGATAAAAACAATAAAATTTTAAGGACCCTATTTCCGGAAGAACGTACACAACCAACCTTTTGGAGTGCCGATGGGCGGTGTGCAGCAACGCGAATGTGCTGAGCGCGGACTGCGCACGCACGTCCGCCTGTCCGGAGCACGCGTGTCGGAGCAGCTGTAGGCATAGTCCGGTCAGCAGCTGCTGTTGCTCTGCGCATGCGACGGGACCAGGCATCACGCAGTCTGTGCATTTGCGCACAAATGCGCGCAGTGCGCGGTGCAAATGCGCCAGCGACTGGCTGGAGTTGTGGCCGGACAGCGCGTGCAGCAGCAGGCGACACAGGTCGGGCGCAAGCGGTTGCTGTTGAAGCTGGAAAAGCAACTCGAGCTGGTCCAGCACCAGCAGCAGCACACCGGCGGACAACTGTCGAGACAGCGGACATCCTCCTGGCACATCTGATCAATAACAATGATTTGATCTAATTATTTAAAATGTTCGGCAAGTTATAGGTGTCCTCATCAGGCCCGTAGCCTAGCCAGGAGGAGGCGAGGCATGTGCCCTCTCCTTTCGGCGACGGGAGAGAAAAATACAATTTTCGTTAAAAATAGGCAAAATATGAGCCAATTTTCTTCATTAAAATGGTCAAACTCCAAAAATGGTCTAAAAAGGCCTGACGGCGCCTACCGGCACCGCTGGCCACCATAAAATGGTTTAAAAAAAACTAATTTTTTTTTTGCCTAAAAGCCGTTTTTAACCAAAATCCATTAGTAAAAAAAAGGTTGCTACGCCTTTGGCATTGCAAAAAAATTTTCTGAAGCTCCTCCCCATTTCGAAATTTTTTCTGACCACATGCTTTTACCTTCACCGACGTTGTACCTCCCCGCGCGGGTTCTCCAACGCACTGCGCATGCACTGCTTGAATCCGTTGTCGTCGTAGGCGCAGTGCTTATCATCTGCTGATCCTGAAGTTCAATTCCGGAACCTTTGATATATTTTTTGTAGCAAAATTCTATACATTGTGAGTGCTGCCGCTGACACTGGTCTCCACACTTTGGCGCCTTTTTTGGCGTCTCACGGAGGGCAGAAAATTGAGCAGAAAATCGTCCTTGCTGTCCTTGCTATTTGCCGCCTTAATTTTTGTAGGTGTTTCAGGATGCCTGTACATTTTCCAGACTGAAAGGACCTTAATAGCACTGAGATGGACAAAGGACTCGATGGAGCATCGGCGTCGGCCGGACCGACGTTGAATGTCCGCCGGCGATGGTTGGCCAAAGGTGGTGAGCAGTACACGGAGAAGGTGGACGAACTGGCGGAGCTGCGCCGGTGCCAGCTGACGCAAATGTGTGAGCAGCTGGTGCTGATCCAGCGAACGGAGCAGCCAGCATAGGCACAGAAGAAGCTGGAAAAAGTAATCGATAATCAATCAATAATCAATCAATTCAGCAAAACGTGTTACCTTTTTCTGCGTCAGGGTGCCGTCCTCATGCGAATCACTGCCACCACCGCGACTGCTGCGTTCCTCCTCTTCCGATGCGAGTCCGGAATCCTTGTCCTCCTTCACCATGTGTCGCTCCTCATTGGCCGCGCAACCGCCGATTGTCATCAGCTCCGACCCGTCCTTGAACAGCTCCAAAACGATGCCCAACAGTGGGGCCCACATCGCCGCAACGCGATGTCGCAGCTCTGCATTGTCGCCACTTCCGCGCAGGCGCCAGTCGCTTTCGTGCGCGGCCAGCAACGCGTGCAACAGATGCACGCATTGTGCACAGGCGGGCGAACGCGCAACGAGCAATGCGTGCAGTTGGGCAAGGAGCAAAGCAACCGGAAAGTGGCGAAGCCGATGCTCCGGACAAAGATGGAACCAAATTTTTGGCGTGCTGCTGATCGCGCCGGAAGTGGAAGAGGCCGGAAGAGCCGCAGTGGAACTGGAATGATCAATCGATATTGGCTACATTACATACATCTTATATGGAGAGGGGTCGAAACCTCAAAACCCCACCTCACCCCCAATGTTGTAAAGGTTGATTCATTGAAAATTAGGCAAAGTTCTTTAGCAAAATGGTTTGAAATTGCAAAATTTTCCCAATTTTCCCCTCGCCATTGCCGGTCTCCAAAGTTCAAAAAAAACTAATTTTGTTCAAAAAAACATCCCGATTTTTTGGGTCGATTTTTCTCAAGAAGCAAAAACGTTTTTTTTTGACCAAATCATTTGTGCCGATCCTTAACCCCCTTCCTTACCTTTTGGCCATCAGGTTGCTGCTGCTATGGCTGCTGGTGTACTTCCTGGTGACGATAGTGCTGGATGCTGTTGTGCTGCTGCCTCCTCTGGGCGAACTGCGCTTTGATGATGGCGCCGATGCGGTGACTACTGTTGTCAGGCAACTGGTCGAGCTCCTTGTGGGTCCCTCCCGGACAGAAGCGATGGTCGTCGTCGTGGTGGTGGTGATGCCCTGAAGATGATCGGCGAAGGGCAGACAGAGAAAGAGGAAGTGCTGATGGTAGAACAGCACGCGCAGGAAGGACAGCTTCAGCGAGATCAGCTGCACATGCAGTGCCGAACTCGGGCAGATGTCCGCATTGGAGAGGCATCTGAACAACAAAATATGCAAGAACATTTAGCAAGAACATGGTTCAGAACGGTTGTGCCCAATCAACCCGCCTTGATGCCGGGTTAGAAATTGACATGAGAAAAGTGATGGATATGCATATTTAGACCAAAGCGCTAGGGAATATATTTAAAACGATTTCAAAATAAATAAACTTGTTCCTTTTTTTGAAATTCAAGTTTATTCTTGGCAATATGAGTTTATTTTTTTATCCGTTATTTTTAAATTCAGGTTCATTTTAAACAGTTTTTATTTTGCGACCGCGATCAAAAAATTTCTTTTTTGGACTTGGCTACTGTACGTACCTTGCGCACTCACCCTGTGTACTCCATGCCTTCGATCGATCGATTAGAGATATTGATTGATTAACGATCATAGGGCCATTTGTTGCCGCGCAAGATGCGTTTCGGCGGCGCTGACTTCCTTGCAGAGCTCGCTAAGCTTGGCGAACTGCTTGGCACAGAGCTGCTGGAACGAGTGGCCAAGAACGGTGCGCAAGCGGACGCAATTAACATGGCATGGGCGCAATTCCTGCGCGATGCGATCAGCTTGATGTCGCGCAGCTGGGTGCTGGAACAGATGCGGCGACATTGCGACGCGATCGATGCGCGAATACGGTCAGTCTTTAATTTAGCTGCTACAGTTTTACTTGGGCTATGGTGATTCGACCCCCTACCCTCGCTCATAAAACCAAAACCATAAAAACATCTTCGTGAAAACTGAAAAATTTATCAATCAGCAAAAGCGATAAATTTGGGTTTTTACCGGCGACATTTATAACTCCTAGACTCCCCCATGCATGTTGAATATTCTCGGAATAATAATATAAGAAGAGAGAGAGAGCATAAGAAAAATCCTTGGTTATCAAATAAAATTAAATTTAAAAGAATAAACATGAATTTCAAAGGCTTTTATTCCAAAAATATACATGAATTTCAAAAAATATTTAAAAATAAACCTTAATTTAAAAACAAACTTGTTGTTAATTTTCCAAAAATACACTTAAATTTCTAACAGATTTGAGTTTCCAAAAAATAAACTTGATTTCAATGGCTTTTGAT
>JAEHOM010000545.1:0-11255 GCA_016433075.1 Hoplolaimus columbus | reverse complement strand
CTCTTATATCATAGAGAGAAAAGTTTGTTTTTTGAAAGGAACTTGTTTTTCCACAGATACTTTAAAAAGTTCAATCGATTACAAATAAGCCACAGCGATGTATTGAATGTGTTTCAAATATTTAATAAATGTCTTTTTGAGACCAAATGGCGTCTTCATCAACATCAAATTTTCCAACAGTAAACAGTGTGTCTCTTTTATTATTTGAGATTTTTTGCGAAAAACCTCTCGTATCGGGTTTCCCGTTCTCATACTTCTTCCATTGCACTGAATTCCTCTCTCACGGATACCGAAGGAATGCCATTGTGCTCCATGCTCGTCGCTTGCCCGTCGATGATTATTACCCGGGCCGCTAATAATTTATCGCCCACTCGCCGCGTCCTTATCCTTCTCGCGCCTTCTTCCCTTGGGACACATCATTCCCATTCCATTCCTGTCGTCTGCTGCTGTCCGTCCGCTCCATGGCATTCGCTCACTCTTTTTGTCTACAAGCCCGGAAGGTCCCCATCCGTCGGCCCCGCGTCCATCTCCCCCGAGGGCTTACGTTACACTTGTCAATACATTTATGGCCAAAAGCCCCAGCACTGCTGCGTGAATTGAATTGGCCGCTGCTGTGGCTGCTTTCCATTCAGCAGAAGGGGCTTTTCTGGTCAAAAATGCTCCTCTCTGTTCCTTCCTTCTCTCCCCCATCTCACTTTGTTTTATTCAATTTTGACATCCTCACTTCCCATCCTTCCCGCCCGCCTACTTTTTGCATAATCCCCTGGCCCAACGCACAATCTACGAAATTGCCTCAGGGCAAACACATATGGAAATGGCCCCTCCACCAAAAAGTATGGCTGGTGTTTCCCAAATAAGACCATTTGGAACTGGCCTCTGTGATGTGAGTGTGTTGTGTGTGGATTGGGGAGGATGGACGGAGTAAGTGAGCAAACAGAGAGACTGCCTGCCGACTGCGGAATAAAATATTGCGGCGTCCTCCCGCCGGATTGCCCGCGAAGCACCCTTTTGAGAGGGGGAAAAGATTGTGTTGTTGTGCTTGTTTGTTATGACCATTTGTGTATGCGGCGGACCCATCCGTCTTCCTGAAATCCCCTCGAGGGTTATTGTCGCCCGTTGACAATGGGGTTCAAATGCACTTTTTCAAGGCGCAATAACCACACGAGTTTGCCAATCAACTGTCAACTTCCAGCACCTCTAATTGCTCTTGGCCGGACGCCGCGCTCGGAAGCAATTTGGGTGACGTTCGCGTCTCAAAACGCATAACCACTGTCGTCATAGGCGATCATTTAAACAAGCCAAGATTCTTTCCAACATCATCCAACAGAGTCGAAGTGAGGAACATTTTGGCATTGTGTAGTAATTATTGGCCAATTTGGATTTCAATGCCAGGTCCTCCTTCCTCACAACCGTCCATAAGTGAGCAATTCCAGCAGCGCGTGTGTCTTGCTGAGCAACAAAGCCAGGAAGTGAGGCGGGAAGGGAAGGTCGGCGGCAATCGGACGCCGGTCGATGAGGTTGGGAATGAATGTACTGCTTCAAGAAGATGGGTTTTCATATACTTCAACAACAGATCGGTTCTGGCTCGGACTACTTCAGCGAAGAAGGCATCGGTGCAGGGATGAACATGGCCTTGGAGGTGCCGGAGGGAGTGGTACAACTCAACGTTGGGGGCATGTGCTACTTAACCACAATTGTAAGCCACAATTGTTCATTAGGAAATTCGAAATCCATAATGGAGTTAAGGACACGTTGAACCGGGACGGTGGTGCACTACTGTCTCGACTGTTGACTCCTGAAGGGCTGGAGGCGAATGTCAAGGTGGCCAAACGGATGAGCAACGGCACCATCTTCATCGACCGGTAAGGGATTCTTAACAAGGCGAGTTCAAGTAGCACTGGGGGACTTCAGGGACGGAGAGCTGTTTGCCTACATACTGGACTACCTTCGGACGGGTAAACTTCTGTTGCCTGAGAACTTTCGGGAGCTGGCTCGACTCCGGGAAGAGGTAAGGACACCAGCAGAAGTAATGAATGATCGATGCCAAACTGTATAGGTCCAGTTCTATCAGCTGGATGATCTGATGCAGCAGCTGATCCCCTACTACAACCTCAAATATCCGCCCAAAACTCCCATCACCAGCGGAAGTGGGCCAAACAACGGCACGTTGGCGGTTACCGCCGCCGCTGCAGCTGCGGCCGCCATGGCGAAAACAAATGCGCTGTACGAGACAGGTGAGCACAGTGGAGTTGTTGAACTGCTTGAACTTCTCGGATCGGCTAAAGGAGGCTTCATTACGCTTGGCTACCGTGGCACATTTGCATTCGGGCGTGACGGACAGGCGGACGTGAAGTTTCGCAAGCTGCACCGCATCCTGGTCTGCGGAAAGGCTCAACTTTGCAGAGAGGTTTGGGGGGAGGGAGTCAGTGATTCGGCCTGTCTATGAGCATTGGTTGGTTTAGGTATTCGGAGACACTCTGAACGAGAGCCGTGATCCGGACCGGGAAGGCGCTGAGCGATACACGGCTCGGCTTTACCTGAAACACCAATGTCTGGAACGGGTCTGAACACGTGACCGTCGGACTTTGTCTGATTTCTTCGACCGTTACAGGCCTGTGACAATCTGTCAGAGAAGGGCTTCCGTCTTGTCACGGCCTGTTCCAGCGGTGCCAATGGGCTGGTCAATGCGGCGCAAGCGCCGACAATCGGCGCATTAAACAGCCAGGTGAAGCCCCACCCACTCATTAAGGCTTATTTTGGGCGAACTGATCTGAACCGGCTAAAGGCTGTTCAGAGGGAGAGCGGCGACATGGAGGAACAGCGCTGGGCCCATTACACTGAATATGTGTTCTATCGGGAGCCACAGTTTGCCCTGTTTAACTCGCCCGACCAGAGTCCGCGCGTCTGATTGATCACATCTACCGCAGTGGCTGGCGATGATGAGCTTTTACTTGTACTCCTCGAACTCCTTACCCCCCCCCCCCACCTCGCCCTCTCCTTTCTTTTCAACAGCCAGGCCTGTAACTAGGGCTGCTTGTGTGGGCTAAAACCCCCTCCACGAACGAAGACGGATCTTGAAAAAATCATTTGCAATTATTGACAAATCTTGAAAGTTTTCTTTTAATTTTTCGATTTTTCAATTTTTTGCACAGAGTCCTCATCAAACTAATTTCTCGTTACGGTCCTATTTTTCACGTTGTCCTCTCCCTCCTCCACCACTTTAAAAATTGGTTTCTAGCGATAGCTTTTCCACCAATATTGTCCTTCCCAAACTTGTGCTTGTAAAAATGCCGATGCATTCGAAAAAGGTCCAACTCTAACCCAAAATATATCCAAAATTCCCATTTCTCCGATTGTACACAAGCCGCCGATCAATGTTTGTAATGCTGATGAGCCGTTTCTATAAAATTTAACAATCTTTCCTAGTCAAGGAATTTCTATGCGGGATAGCCCTTCCGGTTACTAACAAATATGTGTTAATTAACAAAACATAATATGTTGTTCTCAATTGCAAGAAAGCACAAAAACAGCCTTTGGGTATTTCAAAATTTTTGGCAGAAGCTATATCAGTCCGAATGTTCAGCTCAAAAAAATTAATTTCTTTCAATATAAACATAAATGGTCGCTCGCTAAAATCTCTGGGAATATAAAAAAAAATGGACGTTCGGACTAGCAGAACATAGGGGCATAGGGCAAGATAGGGAGGATCAGCTACTACAGCTAGACATGCTTGTATTTGATGAACATCGCGTGCAGCACCCGAAGCGTGCTTTTCAGGTCGCCGTTCACGACGTCCGCCGGTCGACTCTTTGGCCTCGCCATGCCAGCCTCCTCCATGAGGAAATAGGCAAAATTGACATTCTTCAGCTTCTCCTCGTTGCTGTTCACCTAATAAATGGGGTTCAAAGGAAGCTAAGCTTGCGCTGGTATTTAGAATACAAGTCCCGACCTGAAGATGGAACTTGTACAGCGGCACGAAGTAGCCCTCCAGGAGGCCCATCAGCAGGATGAGGAAGACACCGTCCTGGAACTGGGTCTCCAGATCAGTCACTTCCAGGTTGATCTTGTTCAGGTGCTTGTTGCAGAAAGTCACCAGAGAGTCTGAAAGCGTATAGGAATGAAGTCATCCTCTAACATGTCCGACTCCGACTACTTGCCAGGGCTACGGACTAAATTTAAATAGAAAAGCAATACTTTCGAAATTTCATTCGATTTCAGATTCGAATTTTTCAAAGTCCCTTTTGAAATTTTTTTTCGTCCGCAGCCAATTTTTTTTTGCCCACTCTTCACGTGCTGCAGCTTGTCCGGCCCGTGTTCGAACAGTGTGTCGAATGCGTCCTTCTCGCCCTTGGGTGCCAGGTCTGTTTGTCGGGTGGTCAGCTGCTCGGTGACAATGCTCTTCCGGATCTGCTTCCCGTCTCGGGTGTAGATCAGCACCTGAACTTCTCCAACCCGTTCAGGTGCTATCCATCTTCTCAGCCCCCTTATTACCTGGACGTTCACATTGTTTGGGAAGCGGATGGGCGCCCGATAGTGCAGTGCCAACGTGATCAACAAGTGCAAGATGGCCACAATGTCCTTGAACGGTATCGGAATTCCGATCCTGGAACTCCCAAAATGCCCAACTTATTAGGCCCGTAGCCATGCGTAAATTCCCGAAATAGAAAAAATTTGTCGGCATTGCTTGGGGGGGGGGAATAATTTCGTAAAATTTTGCATCCGGTTAAATTTCCCATCACCTCGCTAATAAGGACCAATTATAAAAAGTCTTTTACAAGTTAAAAGACGCATTTTTGCAGGTGCAGCAAAATTTGCCAGATTTCTTGCCGACATACTCACTCGAAATTTTTTTCTGGTTACGGGCCTGGACCAACCTTTGCATGAATCAGCTCCGCGGTCCACTTGGGCTGTCCACCTGACGAATTTGGGAAAAATCGTGTTTTTTATACCGAAAATAACTGTTTGGACTTATTATTTTGTATAAATGCTAAATTTGTTGCCTGGCTGATGGATGCTGGCTCCGCCACCGCCCTCGTGCAGCGTGCGGTTCAGCGCGTCCACAATGATGCGCCACTTCTGCTTTTGGCCCTCCTCACTTTGGGACACCTCCGGCACTTCGATCTGTGCGCATTGGGGTTGAACTTCTTCCACAATGTCTCTGTCCACCAAACCTTGATCTCTGCGAGCTTCTCAATCAGTTTCTGGATCACTTGCCCGTCGTAGATGTCTTCCTGCAGGTTGCGCACCACAATGCGCTCCTCCGCCAGCTCCAAGTTCAACCAGTACAACAACAGTTGGCAGATTTCCTGGACCTTCGGGTCGTCCCGCGACTCAATTGTGATGGTGCGCAGACTTTGGCCTGAATCGGTGAGGATCAGGCGCGTCCGCCAAGTGGGGAGATATGAATTTTTTATTTTTTAGCGACAGGATTTTTGGTGAACTCGGAGAATTGTGGTCCCGTTAAAATTCATTAAAAAAATAGAGTCTGAGCTCAGATTTTCAAAATCTCCTGGGCTTGCTTTCCGGCAAATTTTCTAAAATTCATAATTTAACATAAAATAATTTGCGAAAATTTCTGAAAATCGGTCTTAAACATTAAATTCGTTAATTCGCGCTCAGATATTCTACGCACCGAATTACCTGAATGGATGTGATTTCGCATTCTTCTTTAGTTTTTAAAGTTGGTTGCGATAATTTTTGAGAATTAGACAAAGAATAGGGAATTTTGAAGTCGAGCTCGGATTCGTACATAGCGCATTTTTTTAACCCCAAATCCAGCTTTTGTGCAAGAAAAATTGAAACCTGAGAAAGCAATTCTGCGGAATTATCGAATTTTTGTTGTTTAAGAGACTGCCCGGTGCCCGAACCGGTTATCCAATCCCAAATTAGTAAAGATGATGATCGTTACCCACCGTCTTCGAGATTGCGCAGATCAGGCTGGGGCAAGATCAGGCATGATTCGATGGCGTCCTTGCCCAGCTTCTCCACTTGCTCCGCCTCGTCCTCCTCCTTCCCGCCGTTCCGTTCCGACTCATCCGGCGGCGGCACGGAACCCTTCTTCTGTCGATTTCGGTTTGTCAACGTGCCGAACTTTTTGCTCAGAATGCTGCCCTCCTCTTCCTTTTGCGGATGCTAAGGACATTTTACCAAATTTATCGATCGGTTTATTGATTTATTGATTCAGATCACCTTCCTGGTGCTGGTGGTGCTGCCCAACGTGTTTGGATCATAATCGGTCGGCATCTTTCTCTGTTCTGCGGGAAATGATCAGTCAATCAGTTCTAAATGAGCGAAGCAATTGGACAAGTGGCTGTGGAGAGGGCGGATGGATGTTGGATAGCCTCCAACAATCGATTTATTGCCTCCGGCAAAAACGACAAATGCTCCGGCGGTGAGAAGGAGAAGGAGGCAAAAGCGTGCTCGAATAAAAAGAATGTAATAGGCCTTGGATGAGCAACTGGAGAGAAAGAACCAAAAACCCATATCCCATTCCCATATGTCACTGGACGAAAAGAGATCAGACAGTATGCCAAACAGATAAGGCTAAATTCGAACAGGCACTCACATCTGCTTTAGCCTTTAGCACTTTCTTCCATCACCATCTTTTTTCCATTCTTCCTTCCCAGGTTTCTTCAGAACTCGCCAATTCTCCGTCTTGAACTGCTCTTCCAGCTCCTCTAGAGTCTTGCCACGCGTCTCCGGGAGGAAGAAGAAGACGAACAAGGTAGAGAGCAAAGTGGACAGTAGCAGAATGAGGAATGTGACCGGGATGCCCAAGCAGTCCATGGACAGAGGCAGCAGGAGGGCATGCGTGAACTTGGTCAGCCACACGCACACCGTGCACAATCCCATCGCTAAAAGGGAGGGAAGGTTAGGGAGGTACTAATAATGCATGTAGATCACAAGTCGGAGCAGTTCGGACTGATGAGTGAACTGACAAATCCAGGGGGGAGGGAGGCAAATGGCGTATGGCCCAACTTACTGATGCCACGAATGTGCAGAGGGAAAATTTCTGAAGAGTTAAGATTGTCGCTGCATCAGCATGAACCATGTGTTACCTGCCAGCATGAACCACGTGACCTAAACATATTAGCAGTAAAAATTAAAAGCAAAAAGCATCACCGTTGTGATGGAAAACTGCATGAAGGCGCAGAACAGCAGCAGAAGAACCAGGATCACGACGCCCTTGGCATTCCCATTGGGCAGCAGCCACGCGCTCAGTGCGGTCAACGCATGCGCAACCGCAGAGCCTGCCATCCCGACCAGCAGCATCGGCCGTCGACCGGCCCGGCCTGCCGTCCAAAGCCCAAATGCCATTGCGCCGACGGACATGGCGCCCAGGGACACGTTGACGAGCATTGCCAGTTCGGTGTCCATGCCCGACCGCTCCAGGATCAGCGTCCCGTAAAACATTGGAGCCGCAACGCCGACCACCTGCTGGCTGAACGCGATGCCCACACCTGCGATGTCCAATCACTTATGATCAGATGCGAAACACCAGCAGTCTGGGAAAGGGTACATGCTTGAAGCTCACAAGCAGAGAGTTCGACCTTTTCCAACCTGATATTGCATTAAAAAAAGGCATCATCCTACATTTGGTCAAGCAGTAACCAGAAAAAAATATCCGAAGGGGGCAACCAAAAGCGCGGCAACAGTTTTTTCATCTTATTGAACTAAAATGGCTTCTTTTTACTCACAATAAGAAATTAACGCTTTTTTAGGCAAAATCTACTCAAAAATCTTGTCTTTTTTTTGAATAAAATTAACCTTTCTATGGTGACCAACGCTGCCGATAGACACAACGTGGAACATTTTTTAGAATTTTAGACTATTTCTGTTAATGAATTGATTAAATATGCCTGGCTTCAATGAATTTTCAAGAAAATTTTATTTTTTCCCATTTGGGGAAGGACGTGGGACATACCTCGCCACCCCTCCCCCCCTCTCGTTCCCAAACACTACTCTGTTCCCGTCCTGCTGGCCCTCCTACCAATGAGTGTGCAATTGCGCAGCCAGCGCACTTTGAGAACGTCACGCAGCGTGATGTGTTCACCACGTTCGGCTTCCGACTGGATGCGCTCAATCTCGCCCAACTCTGCCTTCGCCATGGCTGGGCTGGTGCGGAGTCGGCACAACACACTTAAGCGCGAAAAATACACAAATGAACGCACTTCTCACAACTTGTCAGCAGTGATGTTCCTTGAAGCTTCGGGTCCCAACTTTTTGACTCTTTCAAAGCTCATACCGGTCTCCAGAGCCCGAGCCATGATCAGCTCCGACTCCCGGAGCAGAATATCACTGCTTCTCAGAAGAGGTACCTGTAAGCCTGTTCAGGCTTGCCGGCGGCAACCAGCCATCGCGGTGATTCCGGCACAAACAGTACAGAGCCCAGCAGCAGCAATGCCGCTGGCACCAACGCCAACGCGTTCATCCACCGCCAAATGTCAGTCCTTTGAACAATCAATTATCGATTAATTATCAATCAAATATTGGTCGACCTGTGCTCCCATATCGAGCCCAGCACAGCTCCTACCACAAAAGCGAGCAGTTGTCCGCTGGTAATGTTCAGCGTAAATCGGGTGACCATCTGGGCACGGATGTGTGCCGGGGACAGTTCGGCCAGCAACACAGGGACCACAGCGGAGAGGCCTCCGACGGTGAAGCCGAGCAGCACGCGAGCAAAAAGCAGCATCTGATCGATCGATTATCGATCGGTCATTATTGATTGATCGACACACAGTGAAATTGGGCGCCAGCGAGGAGGCGAGGTTGCCAACTCCGTACAGCAATCCAAGTGCGATCATCGTGCGACGACGGCCAACCAAGTCTGCGACATGACCGCAGATGAAAGCGCCGAACGCGGCGCCGATCAGCAGAGAAGAAGTGAGCAGACCCATACTAAAATCAATATCTTATTAAATAAGGATTGTTTGACTTGATTGATCATTGATTGATTGATTAACCTGAGCGTGTTTAAGCCCAAGTCGGCGACCATGAAGTGCAGACTGTCGCTGATGATGCTGGTCCCGTAGCCGAACAGAAGGCCACCCAGGGCGCATATCAAGCTGATCAGTTGGAGGAACAGAGAGGCGGACGGAGGTCCAGTGAGCGGAACGGACTGGGACAGGCGGGACAGGGAACGGATGACCTGGGAAAAGGCAGATCAAAACAATCAGAAGAGGAACAATAATACCCTGGAGGAGGAGGAGGGAAAGGGCGGCGCATCGGCAGCAGCGGTCTTATTATCCGTCATCCGAAAAAGATACTTCGTCCGGGAACAGATTGGACCGGACTACCTACTCTGCCCCGAGCTCCCCCCCCCCTTATCACTTTCCATTCATTCATTCGCTTTCTCCGATAGATAAAATGCCTTCTGACTTCCTTCTGCTGCAATTGCTCCCTTCCTCCTCCTCCGCCCCTCCCGCATCCCCTCATTTCTGCGATCGACGGAAGATCATTTTTCTGCAGTCCAAAAATCAATTTTTACAAACAAAACACCGGCGACACATGACTGACTGACTGACTCTGACTATACAATAAACTATAGAACCACTCCATTTTGGAAGAAGCCAAAAAATAAAGTGGAAATTTTTTTGCCAAATATGTTCCTTCAAACTCAAGCTTCAAACCCCAGACCATGCCTTATTTGGCCTCCATCCATGTGTCTTCTTCGTATTTCTTACTTGTTAAAGCTAGAATGGAGAAAAGACACGAGAACATGACCAACCACTTCCCAACACCAAAATCAATGCGAATTATGAAAATGAATCCACGCATTCGCCCCATTCGCGCACATGCCACGAGATGCTTGTCAGAATGCTTCCTTACATTAGTTTTTTCCAGACATCCTTCCGTTCTGTATGGATGCTTTATCCGGATACTTCCCACCTTAAATACCATAGCTTCCACTCTCTACCCTATGCTCAATTCATTTTCCCCATCTCAAATGGTGCTTCTTGTACTGCTCCAATTCCTTTTCATAACCTTCAATAGCTTCATGGCTGCACACATCACCGCGCCGTCCAAGTTCGGCTCCTTCCATGGCCAGGACGTGCTGGAGTGCGAACTGCACTCCGACTCCGGCGTGGTCATTAAGGTTGATTGATCGATCAATGGAATTTGATCGCCGATCGGTTAATGTTCAGGTGCTCAACTACGGCGCCATTGTCCGGGATTGGCAAGTGCCTGTCAACGGACAGAAACGCTCAGTTGTGCTCGGCTTTGATCACTTCGACGATTACGTCAAGCACGGCAGCGCCTTCCTTGGCACAATTGTTGGACGCGTGGCGAACCGGATTGGCGGAGCTGTGTTCAGCGTGGATGGCAAGCAGTACAAGCTAGAAGCGAACGAGGGCCGGAATCATCTGCACGGAGGAGCAACAACCTTCGCGAAGAAGGTTATCAGTCACTGCTCACTGATCGATAATTTGATCAGACTGATTTATAGATCTGGCGCATGGAGCCGCTCACGTCCGCGACCCATCCGAGCGTGCGCCTCACTTTGGACAGTCCGGATGGGGAAGGGGGTTATCCGGGCAACATGCACGCCTCCGTCACTTACCGACTGGAGGGCAACAGCCTCCGCATAGAGTTCGAAGCGACTTGTGACGCGGCCTGTCCAGTGAACATGGTTCAGCACAACTACTTCAACCTGGTCGGCCACGGTGACGTACGAGAGCATACGCTCTGGCTTTCCGCGGACCAGGTTCAGGATATATTACGGACTGAATGAAGTCTTAAATTCCCTAGTTCACGCCCTTCACGCCGGACCAAGTCCCAACGGGCGAGATAAAGTCAGTGGCTGGTACTGAGCTTGACTTTCGGAAGCCCAAAGTGCTACGAGACGTCTCTTTGGACAACAATTTTGTGCTGAACAGCGGTGGTCGGACTCGGGAACCAGTGGCTGTGCTCCGTGCTCCGGACCAGTCACTGACCTTGCGATTGTGGACCGATCAGCCCGGGCTACAGGTGTACACCGCCGGAGGGTTGCAGGTGCCGGATCCGGGTCTGCACGGCACGCACTACCCGCGCTTCGGTGCCATCTGTCTTGAGGACCAGAACTTCCCGGATGCCATAAACCAAGCCAAATTCCCGGACCCGGTGTTGCGCCCTGGGCAGACTTATCGGCATTGGTGCGAGATTGCGATTGCGCCTCCTGAAGGTACTCATGGAGAGGTTGATCACTGAAGAGATGCTCATGAGAAGTCGATCAACGATAATTTATTAGATGAACATGATGGTGAAGGAATGAATTG
>JAEHOM010000544.1:0-11263 GCA_016433075.1 Hoplolaimus columbus | reverse complement strand
GGCACAGGTATACAGGTTTTAATTGTGGCTAAGAAAATTGTTTTTCGCGCAAAAGTCTCAGAGACCTAAAAGCCTAAAAAGCACATACCAAGGCGCTGTCCGTTCTTTGTGTAAATGATCTGTCCGGTCGCCAGATCAACACCACAGCCAATCACGTCGCCATTGTGGAACCCGTGTTTGCCCTCAATATAGTGTCCCCAAGCATTTTTTGTTGACGCTGCGGTATGATGTCCCCAAATGTGTCCGTTGCGCGCGTACGCGTAGTACTTGCGTCCACTGGGAGGCCCATCCAATGGAAATTCCTTGGTGGTCAGACCGATGCGAACACCGCTTAATCGAAAAAAAAAAGCTTAATGCTGATCACCTGACATAGCTTTAGAGGCATTGACTTGTATGGTTTGTCCGAAGCTCAAAAGTCCAATTTAATTCAAAAAAAATCTAACCAGCCATTAAACCCGATACCCGACCCTCCGAGTTTAAATTTTTTTCCCATTGAGGAAGCTCCAAAGAGATAAGTTAAATTTTTAAGCGAAAACTTCCCTCTTATTTGAAAAGTTCTTCAACTCCGAATAATTACCATGGGAAAAATCAATTGGATTTCTGCCAGATTTAATGCGCTGATTTTATTAACATTAAGTGACTATTAAGTGAACTCTGATTCTATTAACAAGATTTAAAAAAAATGATTTGCATACGTGCATTCCAGGACCTTCACTTCGAAATAGAATATTCCGACATGTTGGCGAGGGATCGGTTGCTCTGCACGCACCGAGTGCGGATAGTAAGAGGCTAAAAAGATGGATGGATATAAGACAATAAAAAAGTATCTAATTGCGGAGAAGTTATTGATATCAGGACCAGTGCCAGGGTACAGGGATGTTAGTTATGTAGCTTATAAGCATATATGCACAAGGGAGATGGGTGTTGACCAATAGTCGTACGGAGATAGATTGCAAAAAATAATGTTCGTTTTTTTAAACATCATTATTTGCAATTTCGTTTTAAAATATGAAAAATTAAATAGGAAACAAAAGAAATTTTTATAGTAGTGATGATTAACTTCCTTTATAGAAATATTTTATTTCTTCATATTTTTTCCGGCTGAATTTGTCTGCACAGCCGAAATTTCTGACCTGATCCAGATACTGATTTAGATCAGGATCACATTATTTTGTATGACCCATACCTCCAGATTAAATCAGGCTCAGATCATTTTTGAACGGATCATGCAAACACTATAAACCGAGCAGGGAACAAGACCCGAATATTACTCACTAAATTTAGTAGAGGTGTGATATCACAAAAAACACCATCCGGAATTTTTTTTTCTCAATTCAAAAGACGATAATCCAAAATATGTTGAATACCATCGTTCGGTTTTAGCTGATAACTTCCGGACAATCGTTTCCCAGTTTGTTGCCGCTGAACAACCAATTGAAAAGCGTCCAGAAAATGCAATCCTTTTGAGCAGTCCGCACTGTTCCATCGATTTGTCGGCAGCGTCAGAAGTGCCTGTGTCAGTAAAAATCAAAAAATTCAGAAAAAATTTTTTCATTTGCTCATCAAACCAACCTTGACCTTACTGTTAGCCTCCTTGAGCAAAGCGCATTCCATTTTCAATCGTTCGATTTCCTTGGAGTCGGCCTTCATTTTCTGCTTTGCCGTGGAATTCTCCATGCGCAACTTCTCCAACTGCCCGGAGCCGGCCTCCATGCGCAACTGCTCCAATTTCCTGTTGGTCATGGCGTTCTTCTCGCGCACCCTCTTCAACTCGTCCAAATGCTCTTTGACCTTCCGATCAAGCGAAATGTTCTCCGTGCGCAAATGCAATAACTGCGTAGAGTTGTTGTTCAGCTGTCGATTGAGATAACCAAGTTGCAGTTGCAGAGATGCGTTCTGCTGTCGCAACTGCTCCAGCTCCGCCCTCATCGCCACTTTCAGTGAACCGTTTTCGCACCGCAACAGTTCCAACTCGTTGGCGTTCGTCCTCATCGCCTCTTTAAGCAAGCCGTTCTCTTGACGTAACTGCACCAACTCGTTGTTGAGGGCAGCATTTGCGTTCATTAAGAGATAGATCTTCTCATGGTGATGCTCCTCCAACACAGACACTTAAAAGCAGAATTTTAACAATAAAGTAATTTATGGAAATTTTGCAGAAAAATGTGAAATACAAGTAAATAATTCGGTCGATAAAGTGGTTTTAAAAAATAAGTATCGAAATGTCTGAAGCCTTTGTTAGGGGAAAAGAGACAAAACAACTATTTGTTAGACATATATGTTTTATCTCATGCAAACAATCGTTTCAATACATAATTCATGCCAAAAAGTAGTTGCTAACTTTTTCTTCATTCTGTTTCTACTTTACTGAAAATCCATCACCAAATTTAAAAACAAAATCATAAATTTTTCTTAAATTCTACAATGGAAGATGTTATATCATAAGCGAGGATGTGAGTAATAAAACACGATTGCCATAACTCCCTACTGAAAACCGCCTTTGTTTTGCTCGCCAAAAGGGAAATAGAATTTCGACAGGAGTATGTAGAGATGTAAAGTGTACCCATGCTGAATTACCGGAACTATTTAGGAAAAATCTTCAGCGTGAAAAAATTTTTCATGAAAAAAAGTTATGACTAAAGTAACCAGTGGGCCAGTGTAATACACACAGTAATGTTGACAAAATTTAAAAAAGAAAACGTATTTTTTGCCTTTTTTCTTCGCCAGGGCCTTTTTTAATTTTTACCTTTTCGGGCGGGGAGGGCGTTCCTATTTCCTCTCCTTCTGTGACGGGCTTCTTCAATATGGAACAATTTTAATTAGAGACCAAACAGGGGTTGGATCCGTATAGTTTTTTAATTGTCCTTAGTCCTTGTATTTTTAGGCCAATAAGGATTTTGATAAGGTCTAAAAGAACTAAAGGGTTTTTAGTCCTTATACCCCAAGTGCCCAGTCCTTAATCTTTATATTATATCCCCGAGCCCTTATCCTTACAATTAGTCCATATCTCCTTATCCTTATTCGTTTTCATTCTTATTTTTTGAAAATTAATCTTTTTTAGTGCTTTTGTCATCTGCACTGATTAATATTTGGTTAAGGGATAGGCATTTTATTATACGAATCGCAAAATATACGCGTTACATATGTGAATTTTAAAAAATGCGTTAAATTTATGCGCGTTATATTTACACATTACATTTACCATTGTCGTTGCGCTGAACATCAGCAGCAGCAGAGGTAGTAGAGGGGGGTGCCGGTGAAGATGAAGACGTTTTGTTTCCCATTTGCTTCAATATTCAAAGAAAGCACGGAGATGAAGTAAAGTGTCAACCTATAAAATATGTGCAAAAAAAAAGAAAGACGTTGACGATATAAGCAAGCAATAAAAAAATGTAAGAAAGTATAAAAATTAGAAGTAAAAGAGGTGAAAGCCACTTTTTCCTTGTCTTGCAGATTCCTTGCGGCATTTACTGTTCTCAAAACATGAGAGACATCATCGCATTTCGCATGCGTGACAATAACATCAAAGACAAAAAAAAAGTGATCAAGAATAATAATAAACAAAGGGCATCGAACGATTCTGGTGTGTAGTAAGAAGGGCATAGCCAGGTGGGATCAGAAAAAAAAAATTCTCGACATTGGGAAGAAAAAAAAGCCGAAAATTTTCGACCACTTCGTTCCCACCTAAACCCCGAAATTTTTTCTAACTACGCCCCTGGGTGTGTAAACAATGTGTAACAAAAACTGATAAGGAACTGCAAAAATTGAGAGACATAAGAATGAGTGAATGGACGGAGAGTTATTGTTGTGAAGAGTTGATTGGATATCGAGAGTGAATGGCGTGAGTGTGTAAGCTTTGTCGATTGCAAATCAGTTCATCATCGGAAAGCCCTGCTTCTTAAACCGCCGCCGTTTTCTCCATCGACTTCTGTTGGATGCCCTGCTTACCACCCTGCTGGATGCTCTTAAAAAAAGTATGGCGATGTAAAAAAAACGGGGAAAATTTATGCCAATCGGTTCTCTCGATTAAAAAATGGCATAACATTTGTCATTTGAATTGGTAAATGTTGTTGATTTGTATTCTAAGATTTTTTTAGCTAATTTTACGAAAAAAATGCTTATCGGTTGCATATGACTTTGAAACCCTTTCATTTATTGATAAATAAATGCAAAAAATGCTAACAATTGTCATATTCCCTTATATAGTTCCTTATCTGTCTGCCCCACCCCCACTCGCAAAAATTTTTGATATGAACTACCACACCTTCAGTGTTTCTCCCATGCGTACGAAAGGCGTGTGAAGGTTTCGCTGCGAACAAGCGACCACATCGGGCCCGAAGTGCATGCGGTCCCAGCAAATCTCACAATAGTACTTAAAAAATAGGAATAATGAACAACAATGAAATTTACATGGACATAGATGGAAGAAGGCTGAGGCCAACGGATTTTGCATGGCTATACTAATAAAAAGGCCTTAAACAAAAGCTTTTGCATAAAAATGCGTATATTGGATTTTGCAATTTTGCATGGTCCTCCCTGCCCGAATCCCCTCTCCGCATGCATGTAGGGGGAGGGACGCGCCTCCCTGCCCACATAAGGACATGGAATGATAAAACCTGAAGACAGAGAGGGCTTGCACAGTAGTAGGCAGCCCTCTGACCACCGCACAGTTTGCCTTCGCATTGGTCACAGGACTGGTCACTCATCGTGTACGGCTTCACCTCGACCTTATTAATTGTATTCGTTGTATTTGCATTTTTGAAAAAAGGACCAAATTTTACGCGTTTCTCGCCTCCGTCCCCGTCCGGAATGTTCACGAAACGGCATGACATCGCAGCAACGAAAATTGGATATCTGAACAAATCCTGAATTTTGTTGATTCAAGAACCCTAAACAATTGAATGCCACTTGTTAACCTTAAGGATGACTTTCGGGTAAAAACAGAAACATAAGTGGAAAAAAAGCGAAAAATTCTTCAGTCATTAAAATCACAGCTTGTTTTGTTAAGAATTGATATTTAGGCAGGGTAATGGAGATTCGCCTCTCCAAAGGCGAGATAAAAGAAAAAATGGCGAAAATTCGCTATTTTTGGCTAAAAATTCACTTTCTTCTGTAAAATTGAGTCCGACGGTGCCGAAACTGGTCAGATTTTGCAGATATTCTTCAAATTTCCTTGATTTTGGGGGGGGGGGGACGAGGAGCGAGGAGTTTGGCTTATGAGCCGTTACATATGTTATATGTTAAGAATAAAATTGTTATTTATTGTGAGAAGGCATGTTTAAACAGGTGAGTGAACCTGGCAAAAACGATGCGGGCGGCTCCCTTCGGGTAGCGAAACTCCGAGTCCACATCAATGTTCACGTAGACAATGTCGCCGAGATGAGGAGACAACGCATTGTACAGGTCGACTTTCAATTGATGATTCACTTCGTCTTATGATAATTGAAGTTGAACTTACTTGCTTTGGTCGGACGGGGAAGGCCACCGATGAAGACCTAACAAATAAAAGAAGCTCATTTATTAAATTTAATGTAAAAATCCGGGAATATCAATTTGGAGCACAGATGTACAGAGGCATTGGCCAAACTTCTAGAACTTTGGACTCAAAATCAAGAAGTTTGTTGTCGGCCAAAAAAAAAGTTGAAACTGATATCAAAAGCAATTGCTTTGCATGTCCGGCTTTTCCGGGAAAAACGGAATAATATCTTTAGACTTGCCTTACATACGAATGCTGATATTGTGATCATAGGTGTCCAAGGGGGTCGGCTTAGGCTGGCGACTTGCATAATGGGAATGGCACTGAAAAACATTTTTTGACCTAAAATCTTTTTTCTAAAAAAATTTTTTTGAAAAAATTTTGGTGCGAGGTCGTAGTCCCTTCCCTTGTCGGAGCTAGGTTGCGGCTTGGTGGAGGGGAGTCTGATCCCCTTGGACATTGGACACCTATGATTGTGACAAAATCATGTCTCAATCCATAGGTCAACTTCCACCCTGTAAACCACGAAATTCCTAATAAGAAACCTTCGTAAAAAACCGAAAAATTTCCTATTTACCAAGAAAAAGTGCAATAAATCAATTTTATTGGCGCTACTTCAATTTTTTGTTATCAACTCTCAACAAGCCATCTCAACTTTTTTTTTGTCGTCAAATTTTTATACCATCCAACGCGGGTTCACAGTGTCATCGGGGTATCGTTTGAATTCGACGTCAGAGTGACGCCACGCACGCACTTGGACCAGCTTTTGGACAAACATTCGACTGGAAACCGCAAAGAAGAATCGGTCTCCGCTTGGATGGCACGTGTGCAACAGACGCAGCACTGAACGCGCGTCCGAGTACACAATGAACGCGTAACCCGGACCGGACAACATTCCATTCGCCACTGAAAAAGCACATTTGAGTTGGATTTTTGATATTACAAAAATTTGTGTTTAATTCATTAAAAAATGAGACAAAATTTTATTAGCAGTTTAGAGGAGTAGCTGGGCAAAAAAGGAGCTCGCCATCGCCAGTAGAGGTTTTAGGCGGGAATTGATGGACGGGAAAAATTTATCGGGAAGACGGGAAGGATGCAGAAAAATTTTGAAAAATCCTCGAAAAAATTTGCCTTTTTCACTAAAACCTTCGATTTTCTCGAGTGAATTGACTATATTTGGTCAAAATCTCAAATTCCCCCAGCGGACCCTGATTCTTGATTTAAAGCAGAAAACAGATTTTTAACAAAAAATTGCGCTCAAAAGACAAAATTTTACAATTTTCTCATCAGTGCATAGACAGAGACAGATGCGTGTGTAATTCTCGAAATTTGGTGCCAAATATAGTTTTCCCACTTACAAGTTGAATAAACATATTCTTACTTTTCCTGTAACAGTCGCGTTTTGTCGGCCACTGAATTTGCATGGGTCCAAACCTTAAAAAATCAAATGAATAAACAGATCAAGGTATTATGCCATATAGCTTATAGCTTTATACAGAATATCTCATTATTTGTCTACCTCGACCTGCCTATCAATGGGCTAGCATCTTTTGTTTTATCTTATCCAAACAGTATTTCATAAATCGATTATTTTGTATTAGGAACTCCAAGGCTCATATGCGCTTAACCACATCATACATTTTTGTCTATATCGAGAAAATGTTTTTATAATACGACAAAAATTGGGTTTTCAGAGGGTTTTCTTCGAAATTTTCAAAGCCAAGTTAGATTTTTATTGGATTTTTTGAATATTTCAAGAAAACATGGCTTCATGTCATTCGTATGAAAATCATGGTTAAAAGCAATTTTTTTGAGACCCCTTACAAGTCAAAATTATGAGTCAATTTTTCGCTCCGCATAAGGAAATTTTGGCTCCACAGAAGGAATTTATTTTACTGGGGTATATCCGCCAGTGACTAAGAGTCAAATATTCGTCTTTAAGCCAGCATAAGGATGTTGAATAATACAAGAAACATCTTTTAAACCGATTTTGACTTTCGTTGACAAATTCATCATTGATGGTAGCACTTGTTAATGTTTGAGATACCACTTTATAATCAAAGGTTTTTGTCGTGATCTGACCTCACGTGAAAGTCAAAAAGTGACGTTAGGTAAATTTTGACGGTAGATATTTTATACAACTTCAGGTCAAAATTCGGACAGCAAATTTTTTCACAAAATATCGCACCTCTCCTTTACAAGTATTACCACCCCTATTTATAAGATTTAAGCACTTACTTGCTGAATGCATGCGCTAGCCCCTCCTCCGTGATGTCCGACGGCAGCCCACCGATGAACACCTTCCTCGAATACATCTCCTCGTCATGCGATGGTTGCGGCGGTTTGATGCCCGGAAAGAAGCGTTGGTTGAAGAGAAAGGCGTTGTGTTGGACATTGAAAGCAGCCGATGGACCCGCCATATTGTTCGGATTTGGCAACAAACAAATTGGATAAAAAAATGCTAATTTGCAAATTCTCTGCAGAATTTCGAATAAACACAAATGCCATAAACAATAAATAAGCTGTTTACCATACCGCATTACCTTTAATATAGAGCCTCCCCGCTCCCTAATCTATTTTTCAACCAAAAGACACTAAATTGTGAGAGTAAGGGTGAGGTCTATTTATATTTTACGAATTTTTGAACAAAAATGAGCGTTTACAACTTTTTAGGGGTGCTCCCTATTGGAGGAGGGAGGGGGTTCTATTTTTCAACAAAAAAGGGCTTTTATAGAGGGTGCTGTATTGGAAATGGTGGTTCTATTAGAGGTAATCCGGTATATGAAAAAAGGAAATTCTGTGTTGGTACTTTTTCTGTTTGAAAATGATGTATGATGATATTGATATATGGGGCAAATTTATGTGCTAACCGAGGACAGGACAGTTTTTAAAAGTGTAAAAATAATGTAAGATTAGATGTCTTCTTCTCATCCAAATGCGAGTCAGATGTCAGTCAAACATCAGTGACTTGCGGACGCATTCAAAAAGCGTCATTGGCGCCATTATTTAAGCAATTAATGAATAAATGATTTTTTTTTCTATTCAGGATGTTTCATATAAGAATATGCAGAATCACCGATCAAATAAGCTCATCCCAGCTCGAAGAAATTTTTGACAACTCTCTTTTAGGCTTTGCTGTTATCTTTTTCTGTTAACCTGCAGTGCCTGTCTAAATCTCGCAAAATATATAAAGGTTTGTCATTTGATGAATTTGAATGCAATCCAGCCAAGCTTTCAATCAATGAACTTGCTGTCCATAAGTTAAAATCTTTGTAAATATAAAAAAAGCTTTCCTTTTTTAATAGTCGAATTGTCAGCCTTTCTTTTTAATGCCAAAAAGACATCTCCACATCTCAGATGTAAAATTTTTAGAAATAAGCGTGAATATGTGATCATCGCAACATTATAAGCCATCGGCCGAGGAAAATCCTTCGCCATAACTTGTCAAAACAGGAGATGATTATTTGAATACGATAAATGCAACATAAAATAAGGCATCATATCAGCCATGTCAAATAAACACTCGAACCAATTCTTTGGATTCCGTGTATTAATTTATCAAAATGAAGCAAAACGTCTAAAGCAAAACGCCCAAAGTGGTATTGATCGAGAATTGGAGATAGCAAAATATTAAGTTGCAGCTGGTTGTGAGAGATGAGTAATCAATGATAACTCGAGAAAATGAGAGATTGTCCATGACACCAAGTGATTAAAAATATAAATGGAGGAGCAATGTGCTGCAGAGATTTTCAAAAATAAAATGGTCTTCCATTGGAGATCCGTTCCTATGTTCATCCGATCAGTGGTGGACGTTGTTCATTCCGTTCTCCTCGTTGTTGCCTCCGAATTTGGCCACCAAATCGAACATTGCCTGGGCCAAAGCACGCAGCTCCTGGACAAAAGCGGCACGGCGCTGACAATGCTCACAGAGACTGGCTGGCAAAGTGTCTGTCAAAAAATGACATTTGATCGATCAATATCGATTGATCAATACCTGCATTGGCCAAAACAGCTTCTCCAACGAAACCGCCGTTCTGCTGTCCCTGGAGAGTTGCCTCCATACTTCCGTTTGCAGCCAACTGATGTTCGAACATCTCGACGATGTCCGCCACAGACTCCACCTGGTGAATAGCCTAAAATTTAAAATTCAAAAAAAGGGTAATCAATCGACAATACTGCTAGAAAATTCCAACAAAATTTAGTTTATGCACATCAATTCAGTGATCAGAAAATTTTCAGACCGGAGAAGCGAAGAGTCGAATATCCTACCACACCTTATTAGGCGAAACTCTTTTTCATCATCATTCTTTAGCGAAAAAGGCTAATAAATGCTCAAAAAGCAAAAAAAAAAACGCAAAAAATCGATCCAAAATTAGGTTGTTTCAAAAAAAAATACGTGAAATACTCAAATACCTGCAAATGGTTACCGCGACCACGAGAAAGCGGAAGGTGAGCAACGCCGACTCCTCTCCCACTTCCGTTACCAATCGGCGGAGGTTCGACGTTGACTTCGGCAGCAGCTGCAACACCGCGTCCGCGCCCGGCGACTCCGCCACGTCCACGACCGGCAGCAGGAGGCGTAAAGTGCCCTCCAACGCCGACTCCCCCTCCGCCCCCAATTCCGACGCCCACCGGCTGAGGTTCGACTTTGACCTTAATAGCCAGCCATTGATAGATGATCAGAAAAGATGATCAGGGAAAATTTTTGGGATTTATCCCAATTATGCTAATAAAGTTCAACGAAATTTAATGGTTATTTTCCTCTCCCTGCCGTGGTAAGTTTTTTTTGTGGTCAAGAGTGAAACTCCTTGGCTACGGGCCCATGGATGCGGACGGTGCCTGTAGATCAGAAATAAAAAAACTCCGTTTCTCACAAACTACCATATACAACTTTTATTGCGAATTGCAAATTAAAGCTTAATTTTGTTAATGTCGAATTCTTTCTAAAAAACCTGCTGCTGTTGCAACACCATCGGCATTCCTCCGTAACCGCGACCGCGTCCTGCAGGTGAAAAGTGCCCAACGCCGACTCCTCCTCCTGCCCCGCTTCCGTCACACACCGACTGAGATTCAACTTTGACTTCGGTAGCAGCTGCAGCACCGCGTCCGCGCCCGCCAGCTCCGCCACGACCACGACCCGCAGCAGGCGGAAGCTGCCCATGGACTCCAACACCGACTGCTCCTCCCCCACTTCCGTCACCCATCGTCGGAGGTTCGGCTTTGACCTCAGTAGCAACGGCTCCCCCACGACCACGACCGCGTTCACCGCCAGCGAACAGAAGAGCATTTGACGGGTCGCCGAAGGCAATCTTCACATCGCCGAAAGCAGTCTTCACCTCCTGCTGATGATTTGAAGGAGTGTCCCCAACCGATGCAGTCTGCTCACCGAGCCAACGATTGCCGCGCCCGCGGGCTGCGGACCCACTAAAAAGGGTGATGAAGGCTTTCTCACCTCTCCCCAAAAAAAAGCAAAAGTCCAAACTTGAAGCTTTGAGTCGGAGTAACCGATTGCTGACCATATTGCGGAGTTCCTCTGTCGGCTGCCATGCCTCTGCCGCCTCCTCCTCCACGTCCACTTCCACGATATCCGCGATTAAGGTAACTAGTCATTGCAGATTATTAATCGATTGAAGTACGAAATCGTTTAGTAGTAATAGAATCAAGTTAGAATTTGTTTGCTAAAATCGGAATCAAAATCAGGTAGGTGTCAAAAGGTTATTGAAGTTAGAAAGCGTTGAGTCTGTAAGTAAATTTAGTGGTTTATTTAAGTAAAGTATAAATCTTATATAC
>JAEHOM010000543.1:0-11276 GCA_016433075.1 Hoplolaimus columbus | reverse complement strand
TGTTTTTTTTTTTCAGCGAAGAACAGGATTCACGGTTTGCTGTTGGTTCGTGGGGGTGGGAAAGTTTATAAGGGGCGAATGGGAGGGCCAGAGGGCTTGCTTATCGTGGGTGGGGGGGGAAGCAACTGTTGTCGTTGTCGCTGTCTCCAAACAACAACCATTACCTCCTTTTCCCCCCCCCCCCCCCCCCCCCCCCCCCCCCCCGCTGATCGCTTTTTTGTCGTTGGCGATGACAGATGGGGTGGTCAGTGCGCTTAATCCAATCGACCAAATCATCACATCAACACCACAACACCCACACATCCTTCTCGTTTTGAATGGTTACGATGAATTTTTGCAAAAATGGACATGGAAATGGGCGAGAAATGAGGTGGAGACCGCTTCTCTGCACCTTTATCTTTTTCAGTGTCCGTTTATTGATCCAGACAGACATTGTGCTAATGGGATGGAAATAGGAAAAACAGAGGGATGGGAGAAGATGGAAGTCACAGTTTGAAGAAAAATGTCGTTTAGCAAATGGTGGTCTTTAGGGGTGAAAATGAATAAATGAATGAGAAGATGTATGAATGGATAAAAAGAGGAGTGGGGATGATGGTCCAAGGCGATAAAATGAGCAATGAGAGAGGAGAGAGGGGGGGGGGGTGGTGGACGAAGAAGCCATTTGGTCAGGGGACGACGAATGGGATGAAAACTGAAGCAGCACCAGCGCCGGGAGACAGAGGTCACTCTTCTCTTTTTCTTCTATCACTTGCCCCTCCTCTCGCCTCTCCCCCTCCCCATTCATTCATTTTCTCGCGACATAAAACATTTTGCTTTCCCCTGTCTTCTCCTCCTCCTCCCTCCGTTGTTGTCTCATTGTTTTTCGTCCAATGTCTCTCAAGAAGCTAAAAAGACGATGACAACGAGGATGGAGGGGGTAAAAGAGGTAGTGATAGGCTCGCTTGAGGCTTGAGGAGAGTGAAGACGATGATTAAGTAAGAAGGGAAGTGGAGAGGATGATGTGGTGGTGGTGGTGGGGGAGGGGAGATGTGGTAGGAGAAAAAGGAAGAGGAGACCAAACTGCTTGCTCTCCTCCCCCTTCCCCTCCTTCTTCACATTCCCAACAAATGCATGCTGCTTCTGTTGATCTTCTCCCTCTCCCGTCTCCCCTTCTATCTCTGTTTGCTCAGCCAACTTTTCCCAGCATCAGCAGCAGCAGCAAGCAATGCACGCCCAGCTGCTACTGCAGCAGGAGGGAAGCTGCATTTTCACACGAAGAAGAAGCAAAGGAGGAAAGGAAAGAGAAGCAAGCAGAACTAACTCATCATCATCCAACACGGGGACGGAGGGAGGGGGAGGGGGAAGGAGCCCAGGAACCCACAACCCATACCAATCGACTCCCCCTGCTGCTGCTGGTCCCAACCTCCCTCCCTTCTGCCATCACTGAAGTGCCTCTCCTCCTCCTCCCCCCATTCCGCCTGATGCACACACCCTCTTCCAAACCGACAATTATTACAACGCGACAAAGTGAAGAAGAGGAAGGAAGGAAGGAAACAACATGCAATACGATGAGTCGATGATGAGAGAGCATGGGAGAGAGGAAGAACGGAGAAGCAATGAAGAAGAAATGGCTTATAAATGTGTGAGGAACAGAAAGGAATGAACGGCGAAAATTGAACACATAAACAGATGGAAAGGGGAGGGGGGACAAACCGCGACAAACAGCACATTCGATGGCTGGAAGAAGGAAGAGGAAGGAGGAATATGTTGGGAGAGGAAGAGACAAGTGAGGCGAAATTAGTCCTCCCCAGCCGAACACATTGATGGACAACAACATTATGTATAATAGGGAAAAGGAAAGGGGGGAGATCACAACGACAAACAACCAACGAATGGCCAGAAAGCAAGCCAGACGGAGGAGGAGGAACATTTGGCCCTAATCTAATCTTCCTAACCGGCCAGCATGATGAGCTTACGCGGGACGAATGGATGGATGAATGAACTAGCTCCATGCACCCGTTCCTCAAATGTAAGATGGGAAGACTGGATAAGGATGAAGATGATGGGTGAAGAAGTAAGGACAATTTGGAAGAGAAGCGGATTACGGACAAAATTTCGATCCTGAAAATCGAAATTTTCGAGGTTTTATTTCCGTCTTTGATTTGAATTTATCCGCAGCCCTATAGAGGAGATTGGTCGACTATCCTGGCATAGGGCACACATACACACACAAAATGCGCCCAACCATTCGCCTTCGCATCTGTCGGTCGTCCAAAATCCAATTTCGGGGCCCCCCTCCGACCTCGAGTACCACCAGCCCAGCACTCCCAAATGACTGACACATAATCCACAATCTCCTTTCCACCATCTCCCTCTCTCACATTTTGGGCATTCACCGAATCCCATTATCTCATCCACCCGCCCATCATACCAACCCCAATGCGCCAAAATTAGCATTTTCCCTAGAAAAACGAGATGAAGGATGGGTGAGATGTTATTACTATTATGGCATATATATAATTATATGCCCTTTCTCTCGAAAATGACTTTAGAAAAGCAAAAGACGACCTCAACCGTTGTTTTCTTCTGCTGCTTCGGTGGTGCTGCCACGATTTTCGGCTTCAGCTCCGTGTGTTCCTTGCTCATTTCCTGTTGGATCCGTTTCAGCGGACTCTTCGCTACTTCCACTTCTGTCGACGGTTTTGGCGCTGTGAGCTTTCGCCGCTCCCGAATTGTGTCGCTGACTATCCGATCGTAGTTGACCTCAGCCACATCCGCCAACAGAATGGTCACCTATTGTGTTGTGTGAATACAAGTAAAACAGTCGCTCGCCAGAGCTGCTTTAAAAAATGAGGTATCGAAGCGAATGTCTGAAGTATTTGTTAGTTTCCTTTGACGTTACAAATTCTAATGTCTGGGAAAAGAAACAAAACATCTGTTAGTCGGACGTACACTTTTTATCTCATGCAAAAAAGTTCTTATCGCTTCAATACATCATTTATGGCAAAAGTAGTTGCTAACTCCAGCTCCATTCTGTTTCTATTTTATGTTATAAAAAAATATATCCAAAAGTACCGATGCCTGCTTTTTCTGTTCCTTCCAAACAATGTTAAGCCGAATTGTTGTGGTCGCCAGACGGGCACTTTTGCAACACAATTGGGCGCACATTTTTTGCGGAGCACTAAACACATACAATAAAACTTGAAATTTCCATGTCACAAACATTTTTTTTTGAAAATTTTTAATATAAAATACCTTTTGAGCAACAGTGTTTTCTGGATGCCCAGCCTCAATCTGCGCTTGTTGGCCAATGCCTTATCCAGGACGGCAACCGCGCACACACGCTGCTTGGGACGTGCAATTGACTTTATCATTTTGAGCACAGTGGCCGTTGAAGATTGGCTGGAAAATGAAAATGGATGAATGAAATTGGGAAAGAAATAACAGAAAAACGGAAAATGGGGACAAAAACTTTAACACAACAACACACACAGTGCTCATGCATACCCTTTGGACTTGACCGATATGGCGGCATTGTGAGCCTGGGCCAGCCTACTGACGAACGCGCCTTCACATTTATTAGCCACACGGCCAGGTGCCAACATTCGTGCAGAGGACACACGTGCCAACATGATTGCCCGGTGGACATGTACCGCCGACTCACTCGCGGCTCTTCTGAGGATTTTACCAGGATATTTGAGGAACCAGGATTTTTTTACGGATTTGATTTTTGAAGGATTTTCAAAGAAATTCGCAAATCTTAATTAAAAAAGAACAAAATTTTACAGGAATTTTTCGCTATGTTTTACGTTTTAATATAAAATTCCCAGTTTTCTGTTTTCTCTCATCCTTAGAACTTATTAGAAGTGTTAATGTGTTATTTATCAAATTTCGAATGTTTTAATTTTAAGCAAAAGTGCAATCGTAAACTATTATAAGATATGAGCTTTCCGATTTTTACTTTCCTACAACGGGTGTTTGTAAAAAATCGCTGCAATGAAATTCAACTGTGATCTAATGGTCAATTTTCGTGGTGTATAATTGAACATATTCGTATTTTCCTTTCCATGGCTACACCACTGTTTTGAATGCAATTATGGATGAGTGAGTAAACAAAAAAGGTTAATTTCTAACTCAAGAAAAAATTGAATGAGAGTTAAAAATTAGTTAAAAATAAAAAACTTTAATTTCGCGGAAAATTTTGAATAGATCATTCCTCACCGAATCAGGTGTTTGTTCTGGCTGATGAAGCGTTCTTTGGGTGAGCGCTCCCATGTGCCAGGCACTGGTCTGTCCTCATCCCCGGATTCTGTTGACGCTGCCTTCTTCAGCTTCCCCTCACTGCCCAACTTTCGCTGAACCATTGATTGAGGACGAAACTAAATTTAAAAAAAAAAGTATAAAAATTTTTTTTTAGAAATTTTGACCTGCACAACAGCATTGTATTTCTTCTCTTCCTCCTTTTCCTTCTCTTTTGCCGTCGTTGTCGACATTGCTTTGGTCAGTTTTCGAACAAGTCCCCCACCAGCGGCAGTCTTCTTCGACAACGACGCTTCTTCCTTCCCCACCTTCACCACTTCAACCACATTCGTCTTCACTACCGGCTTAGGCGATGCCCTGCTCTTCCCCTTTTCCGCTGCTGTTGTTCCGCTGCTCGTCGTGCTGGTTCTGCTTGAAGATCGGGTCGTCACGCTGCTTGCTTCTGCTGCTGCTGGTGTAGGCCCCTTCTTCTGCTGGATCACCTTCGGACTGTCCCTCGTTGTTTTCGGACTCTCTTTCCTCGTTGTTGTCGTTGTGGTTTTTGAACTTTCCTTCGCAACTGCCGTTGCTTTCACAACCACTTTAGGTTTGTTCTTCGCTTCTGTTGTTGTTGTTGTTGGTGGTGAAGGAGGTTCTGCAACAACAGCAGCGACCGGTCGTATTTCGGCCACACTGGTCTCCTTGACCACGGACAGTCGTCGTTGGCCCATCGGCGTTTCCACCATGCTCATCGGTCGATCCCTGCACATTTTTGAAAAAGTTTGTAAGCAAAAACTGCTAGATGCATACTTCTTCCTAGCCTCGTGCAACTCTCTGCTCGGCAACGATTCCTTGGTCACCGCGGTGGTTGACCGTCTGCTGAGCGATGGCATATGGGCCAGCAGAGAAGACGCGGAGGACGAGCTGTTGTTGGGCGGAGAAGACAGTGCCGTTAACGAGGCAGGCGCCTGCCCTTCGGCCATTCGCTGACGAAACTTGGCCACCGTCGCAGTCTTAAACCGTCCATATGCGGAGAATGAATGATGTGCAAAGGTTCGAACCCGGTCCAACGCTCCCGGCTCGCTGACATAGCACTTCAAGGCAGCAATGTCTTTTTCAAGCTTCTGTTCCGCTTCCTGTTGCTGATGTTCGGTGCTGGATTTTCGGTTTGCTTTTGCTGACAATAACCGCATTGTGGTCTCGTAGGGCTCAATTGGCAGTAGATGAGCAGTCCGCTCTTCGTGTGCATCCCTAAAGTTGTTAACAAATCATAAAATCTCGCTGGAATTTTAAAACATTTAATTTTCAACTCACCTCAATCTTTGCGCATCCGCAAGCTTTTGACGCCATGGCCGTTCCGACTTTGGGATAGGCCTAGGCGCAATTGTTGTAATCGGTGAAGTGACTGATGAGGAGGAGCGCGACATCGTTGGCGAAGTAACACATTTGCTTAAAATAAAATTCACATCATTTTTCATGGGGAAAATCGATCTGAAATTCCATTTGCTCATCCGATTTTGTTTTTCACGCAAAAATGAAGAGAAAAGAGGAAAAAACGAGAAGAAGGGAGATGAGAAGCTCTTTCACGCGCAACATACAATGGAGGAAAGGAAGAGGAGGAGGATGTGTTTCATCCCCACTCCCCCCTCCTCCTCCACACAAAAACAAACAATGACAATGATCATCATCCACATCCCCGTCGCAACCGACGCCGCGTCGCCACCCTCTTCTCCATCGTTGACTAAAGAGAAGAGAGATCGTCGGAATGGGTCGGGGGAGACAAAAAGTGAGAGAGAGATGGACCAAGACCGACGTTTGTGTGTGTGGATATGTTTATTTGTGGTTGGGGTTCGGATTGAACGGACGGACAAGCGGCTGCACGACTGGCCATGAGAGAGTGAGCCCTTCTCTCCACACTGACACTTTTGTACTTTCTATATATATTTGTAAAGCTAAAATCGAAAAAGAAATGAAAAGTATAAATATTGTACAATATAAGTTATCTATTTGTCTACCATTTAACATTACACATGGATTAAGAGAATAACTATTATTGCTCTGAAGTCCGTAGTCCGGTTAAAAAGTTCAGATAGGTTATATGACTTATTAAAAGTCATTATTCGACAAAGTGAATTTTGATGACTGTGGAGAGCAAGAGATCAAGCAAATGCGCTTCTTAGAAAGAATGAATGTTAGAAAAAACATAAATTCTGATATTTAGCGATGACTAACAAAAGTTTTTTTTTAAAAATGTTAGTTATAAGGCATAGACAAGCCTAGGATGAGCTCAGAAAGGCACAATTCCCTACTCAAAACGAAATAAGCAATTCCTTACGCAAAGGGTGAAGGCACTGCATTGGTGAACATAAACGGGGCTGCTGCAGCGCCTGATGTGGAGCCAAAAGAGCGAGAGCTGCTGACGAGCAGGGCACTGCTGGCTGGCGAAGGTTTAAGCGAAGTGTGACCGGGGACTTGAATAATAAAAATCAGATCAGTGTTGTAATAAAAGAGGAGATACAAACTGAGTTTAAGCGACTTTTGCCCCACAACCCAAGAAAAATTCCGAGAGTCGGTAAGAAAAAATTCATTAAATTTAGCCGCGGAAGAAAGGAATTTAATTAAAACTCTAAATGCATCAAATGTTGACTAAAATACCTACCTTTTTGAATGCAGTTGGAATGAAGAATTTGTATATAGATAGATGCAAAATAAGTTTATTTGTGAATTTTTACCCAATTTGTGTAGATATTTTATAACATCTTTCTTTCTGCGCCCCTTACCACACTGCAAGTTCGGGTCACACCTGTTTGTCGCTTCACTGGTTTCAAATTTTGTCGCATGTCCACCAGTGTGGCCCTCGGCTGACTGATGCTGATCGGTCTGTACGCCACCGGCCTCTTTGGCTCCGCTGATGTCGCTGTTGCTGCGGACGATTGGGAATTGCGTGTTGCTGTGCCACCATTTGCGGAAGAGGAAGGCACGTTGAGGAAGGAAGTGCCAAATCGAGAATTGCTAAAAGACAATTAATAATTCCGGAAATTTTTTTGTCATACTAGCGACTTCGTCTAATAAGCTGTATCCAAAGGTAAAGAGCTTCCAGCAGCTCTCTTACTTTAAATATCAGTAAATTATTTGTACCATTTTTGCATGAAAATTTGAATTTTTTTGAATTGGAAGAAGTGATTAAAGTTGATAGGAAAGCGGAAAGCAGAAGTGTGAAGTTATTAACTAGTAAATGGATCAAAAATATTTATTTTCACCAAAAATATACCTAATGATATGCTCACACAACAAATTTGCTAACTTACAAGCTAAAGTTTCTTAAAAAACTTTGATGCCCCAATTTTTCTTAAGAAATTGTCTATCAATTACTAGTCAAGATATCAATATGTTGTTAAGACTTAAGGCATTCAACGATTGTGAAATTTCAAATTATTCCGATTTTCTTTTGAAAATTTTTCTGTGCTGTTGAGAGTTATTAGTGAGCGGGAAAAATGTTCATACGTTCTGATTGCGTTGTTTTGTGGGCGGGATGCGGCCGATGCGGCGCGATCTGACGAGCGGAGCGCAGCGTAACCAAAGGGCGATGACTGAGTTTGCTGGGCGGAGGAGGAGCAGGTGGAGGCGGCCGATGAGGAGCAGGTGGAGCCGGCGCCTGTCTCAAACGCACTGGCCAGCCGACTGGTCCGGTAGCCACTGCCAGCCGATGGACGCGCCCACCGCACCGAATTCCAACTGAACACGAGAATTGGGTACTTGAAAAGGACAAATCTGTCAACCATTTCCCATCACTCTCTTCTCTTCCCATTTAAAATCTATACCCCCACTCTCCACACTTAACATTTTTGAAAGAAATTCAAATTTACTTTATTACAAATTTTCAATTATTTAACACTTACAGTTCGTGAGATAGTAAAAAAAAGCTCATAAATCACAAGTCATGCTGTAAATTCAAAAAAAAATCAGCAAAAAACCTTTTTAAAACCACAATATCTCACTTTAACAAAAAAATCCAATTGATCCAAGTGATTTTTTTTGATCAGAGAGAGTTAAGTACCTGGTGCCGGCAACGCCGCTCGGTTCCAGTGATGTGCTGAGTCGCGCCCGACTCACCAGCAGACCGTCCGTTGAAGTGGAGCTGGCAGCAGGCACTGATGCGGCCATTCGGGCGCCGAGCTCCCACAGCACCAGTGCGCAGTAGTCCCGGCGCCTGCTTCTGCTTCTGCTGCTGGCACTGCGTCGTCCGGCCGTGGTGACAGTGGTGGTGGCGGGTGTGCTGCCTCGCGATGGGAAGCGCACTCCCAAAGGTCACACAGTGCAGAAGAACGGGCACAGCAAGCACACTAATACTAATTGGTTGTTCAACAGGTTTACCCAAGCCTTGATCTGAACACACGTAAAGAACGTAGAAATAGAGGAGGAAAGACGGCAAATGAGAGGAATGAATGCAGGCACGTAACCAGAAAAATTTCAGAGGGGATTTCGCTTCAGGGGAGGGGAATCTGAAAATTTTGACTTTTTATTGAATTTTTACTGATAAATTTTTCTAACATTTCAGTTTTTTCACAGTTCGGGGGAGAATTCCACCTTTCCCCCGGGCCTGGATGAATGTGAGAGGATAGGCAATAATGTCCGTGAGCTGCAAGGCTGCTGGATGGTCAAGTGTCATTTTTTTAAAAAGCAAATCATTTTTGTTTTTAGAAAACTCAGAGAAGTCTCCGTTATCCACCGCGACGATGGCCTCAAAACACGATAACTAAATTCCATCATGACGTTCAGCCATGCTGATGATTAATCATGACGAGTCCACTTCTGTGCTGATGAATAACCAACCACAAGGAATGCGAGATGGATTCCTCCTTTCTGGTTGGTCATCATCTCAGGCGATGGGAGATGCGGTTCCATTCCATCGCCAAAAAAACGACTACTAGCTGGCTCTGACGATGAGGATGGATGGCCGCCGCTGTAAGAAAGAACAAACAGCACGGCCGCAGTCAGTCAGTCAGTCGGCCGCATAATGTTTGGCGCTAGTGAAACGCCACGATCAAATTTGTGCTGTGTGTATGTACATCCTCCGTCCATCCATCCACAGATGGAAGGGGGAACCACGAATGATGAAGATGAATCTGCTGGTGCTGGGTGGGAAGGGGTGCGATGGCGACTACAACACCCATTCACCGTCAATATCCCTAATAAATGTTTCTTTTCCGCATAAGCAGTGATGATTTTTTTTAAGTGGAAATCTGGGAATGGGAGGGGGGCGACGGGTTTGGATGAGTATTCGGAGTGGCAAAAAATGATTATAAATAGGAAGGTGAATGAGGGATATATGAAGGAAGGAGACAGAGCAAGGAGTGTCCCAGATCAGTCAGTCAGTGATGGGATAAAGCTGCTGGGGGCCTTCAGGCAGGGGGATGACAAAGGGTCTTTGTCTCACTCACTCATATCACAGCGGCACATAGGGAGGCAGGACGATTGTTTGGACCCCCCCCCCGAGGTTTATCCCATCAGCAAGGGTAGCTGCTACCGACAGAGGTATAATATAGGGAGTGTGTATAATAGGACGAGAGGAGTAAGTGACTCTCAATTGCTCAGTCAGAGAAGGACGTGGGCCAACCAACCAACAAACACCCCCTTCCCCCACCCCCACCAATTGGTTGCATTTTGCTCGCTCGGCTGGCTGGCTGGCTGGCGGCCGCCGATCGTTGTGCGGCTCGAGGATGTGGTTGGGGGGATGGTGGGTGAGTAGTGTGAGTGAATCGAGAAAGAAAGTGTGATAGAGAGAGATGGGGGGGGGCAGGGGACAACGATGAAATAAATCAAAAGGAAGAGAGAAGGGAGGAATTGTTGTGGAATTTTGGTAATTGGACAGCTGAATGAATGAAATGAATGAGAATGGACAGCGGAACAAACAACCCGACTCACCAGCAGGGAGGGGCGGGGGAGGGGAAGTCGGGTTTGCGGGTGGGAATGAGTCGTTAGTGGTTAAGCAAGTAAGGACAATAATATTAATAACATAGGAAGTAGTCGTTAGAGTACATAGGTCAAATTCAACCGTTTTAGAGTCATTATGTGCAAACAGAATCGGGAAGCGAGAAAAGGAAACGAGGAATTTGCTAACTGTTCGAATTGGCATCCTCCAACCCTTCCCCTAAATAGGCAAGCATTTACGCGGATTTACGCAGCATTTACGCATATAGGGTACGTTCTCTGGGGGCAAAGCGAAAAATCTTTCTCTATTAAAATTTTTATTTTTTCAAAAAAAATTTTTTTGACAAAGCTTTCCACATCGGCGAATATCAGGATATCAGCGCCATTGGATCAAAAGGTTTTTAAGCCAAAAAACATTTTTCATCATCTTTTAATCCGCTAAATGTTTTCCATAATTTCTGTTTCCCCAAAAAGGGTATCCATCTACCTTCAGACAAAACTATACATGCGTTATCCTTTGGAGAAATAATTTGACTAAGAAAGCAATTTTCGTCAAAGCAAAAAATAAATTTTCGCCTTTCAATTAAATATGTTCAATTTCTCTATGTGGATTGACAAGTTTTCAGCGATTTATACTTCCTATCGCCCTATCGGTGTAATTGACCAAAAAGTTAAAACCAAAGAATTTCTTCATTTTTATAGCAAAAAGTAAGTGTTTACTTAATAGAGCTATTCCGCAAAAAAAAAGTTCGCATTTTTCGCAAAATTATATTTTTTTATTTTTTGACATGTTACATAAAAAGTTTCATGGTGTGTCTTTCTCATACGCACCTGGCTGAAAAAAGATAAAAGCAAACTTTGGTACGAAGTGCAAAAAGATGTAATGGACTTGGCCCAATGCGAACAGCGAGTTGGAAAGGTGAACAAATGCAAATGCAACAGCATCAATAATAATGCAACATTAATGTTTAAATAAAAGTGATGGCAAGCTAATAACTCAAAGCAGAAAAAGGTATAAATTATTTCGAGTGACTATGACGAGAACACCATCATATACCATACCTTTTATACCCCCGACCCCCACGTATCTTTCGTACAAGGGGGCCGGTAAGGGAGACGTATCGTAC
>JAEHOM010000542.1:0-11293 GCA_016433075.1 Hoplolaimus columbus | reverse complement strand
TGTTAAATGTACTCCTTTTTGATATGCCTAAATTATATTTTTATTTTTATATGCATAAATTATAACAATTTAGACCATTAAAATCTTATCGAATTTGTTGTTCGAGCCGAAATCAGGTACTCCAGCAGCTGATGAGTCCAGTGTGCATATGATGCCTCCTCCTTTAATGTATCTCAAAGCCAAAACAGGTGGCAGGTAAAATAGTTCGATATCGGAGGGCATGGAACATAGTGCCGTGAATAACCTCTATTAATCCCACCGTAGCATAGCATGGTTGAACTTTAGATTTCCACCTTTTATTAATTCCTAATCTCATGAGATTGGGGATAAAATAATATAAATGCCCACAGAACACTAACAGAGTTTATACAGAAAATAATTCAAAAACTGAATTTTTAATTAACAAAGGCCTATACCCGACAACATCCGTCAGCAAATTGTGCGCTTGTCCTTGGAAGAAGGCTTCAGACCGTACAAAATTTCACGCATGTTTAATGTGCACGCAGCGAGTGTTGGAAGGATTGTCAAGCTGTATGCCGAGACTGGCGACATCAAGTGTCGGCCAAGGGTGGTAACCGCAGAAATGCGCGAGCTGATCAAGGTTTGAAAGCGAAAAAATATTGAAAATATTTTTGAAAAAATAAAAAAAATAGAAAATTTCAAGAAATTTATTTATCTTCAAAAATGTATAGAAAATCGGCCATTTTTTCCATTCAGCAGTTCAAAGAGGCTCAACCTTTGCTAACTGTACGGCAAATTCACGATCGACTTAAGCAACACTTCGCAGACGACTTGAATAAGAGGATGCCAAGTGTATGCTTTTTTTGAGTTTGGTATGAATATGACCTCTAATAATCGCCCATGGGTGTTTGTTTTTATTCTTCCAAAACTAAATTTTTTTCTAGTAATGGAGATAGTGTTTAGTTTAGTGGTTATACGGTAGTCTCCATTTATCAACCACCCTCAAAAGGGGCTCTATTGAAGTTGAAGGGGGTAAGGGTGAGTCCTACTTTATTAAATTTGCCTGATTTTTCGAATAAAAATGAGGTTTTACAACTTTGGAATGGAACCCACTGGATGGAGGGGGCTCTATTAGAAGCGAAGGGGCGGAGACTTTACAATATTTTTCAAAAAACCCTCGAAAGAGTGGCTCTATTAGAGAGATGTGGCTCTATCGAAGGTGCTACGGTAATTGCCCTTTAAGGTGTCCACTATCAAAAAACTAGTGCATTCCAAGCCAACTCTCAACAAGGATGTCCGTGTTGTAGCTACTGATAATGATAAGGGTAAGTTCATACAAAAATATATACCGCAAAACATTAAAATGCTTTCATGGTATTATTCTGAAAAAAAGCATAAAAGCCTTCAAAATGTAGCAAAAGTGTCGATTACAAAAAAGAAAAGCAGAGATGTTAAAGAGTATAAGACACCATTCATTGCAGAGAGTGTCAAGGAGGACAAAAATAAAAGTGGCAAAAAATTAAATTCCGCAAAACAATTCCTCCTATTCAATTTAATTGCATATTTTAAAAAAGTACATACAAAATAAATTGTTAAATCGTGTTAATAATTTTGTTTAATTGTGTTAATGTTAATTTTATTTTTTCTGTTAATTTTTGGCGCAAAAATCGGTCAAAAATAAGCTATTTTTCCAAAAATCGATCAAAAACAAATATAACAATTATCGCGGAGTATATTTTTCAACCTATAAAAAATCAAAATTTTTGTTCCCAAAATATGGTTTCCCGTGGTTTAATTTTTCGATCTTTAAATACACCATTCGACTTGTCTCGAGTGTATAAGAAAGAATAAAAAAAGAAATTTTGTTAATTCACTGGGACGAGTCGATAGGTGGTTATTAGGGGTGGGTTTATAGGTTCTAAGCTAATCCAAAACTACGTTTTTTTTTTGCTTGATTTTAAATAGATTTTTTAAAATAGCAAGCAAGAATGAAGGAGTTGCAGGGCCTTCTGGCACTGGCACACTTTCTGGACATGAGAAGAATGCGGTGGGACCGGCGGAACTCGACATCATGGTAGAAAGCTGTTCTTACAACATCAGTGGTTCCCCGCTGGCTGATGAGGAGGACACATTGCCCTACATCATCTGATTCACATTGAGAATTGATGTGTTGAGGTATTTGGTATAAATTTGTTACACTTTACAATTCATCCTCAAATGGTCTTAAAAAAGTTAGAGTCAAAAATGTGTGTTATTAACATTTTTCAAAAAAACCCAAACACTACACTATTCTGGTCACACACTGGTCACAAAATATTTGGCATCCATGTTATTTGGTTGTCACAATGGTCGTCCATATCTCATCAGAACAAAAATTCCGGAATTGAAAATCCGAAATACAAATTTCCAAATAATGTCGGGACCGGGGTTCAACAAATCCCGATCTCGTTTGGACTCTAATTGTGACCACCATTCTGGCGGATCCGTGTACGCGCTTTCTGCCTCTCTTCTGTCTCATCCGCATTCGTCATCCGTCAGTGGAGGTTTTTAACGCACGCTTTTTTATTACGTTTCATACGGACCATCAAGCATTTCGATGCTTTTTTGGCAATTATTTTTTTATTACAACAGAATTTGTGTGAAAACGGCGCAATTTTGCAGTTTTCTTTTCATTTTCCTTTATTTCTTCCTGGCAGCCGCCATCAAAAAGCTCCGCGTTTGCCGCTTCGTGACAGATGGCAACAGCTCTTTGCATTGCAATTGCAATGGCACTTTTTTGCGGCCCCCTTGCAGTAGTCCAACGACGACATCCTTGTTGAGAGTTGGCTTGGAATGCACTAGTTTTTTGATAGTGGACACCTTAAAGGGCAATTACCGTATCACCTTCGATTGAGCCACATCCCTCTAATAGAGCCACTCTTTCGAGGGTTTTTTGAAAAATTTGTAAAGTCCCCGCCCCTTCGCTTCTAATAGAGCCCCCTCCATCCAATGGTTAAAAAAAGATAAAATAGAAAAAAAAATTTTAATGAATTAAAAAAACAGAAAACACTTTTGGTCACACAATGGTCACAAAATATTAGGCATCCACCATCCACGTTCTGTGTGTTCACAATGGTAATCCATTCGACCTACAAAAATCATTGCTCGTACGCGGGACATAATTCCTGAATTAAAATCACGAAAAAATGAAAAGCCGAAAAATAGGATTTATCCAAAAATGCCGGGTTCAGCCTCCAAAATCCCGAAATCCCGATCTTATTATTGGACTCTATATGTGACTACAACACTGACGGATCGGTGTCCTCTCTCTTGCATGCGTATTCGTCATGCGCCATTGGAGGTTACAAAGCTTCCTTTTAATTGTCATGCCAAAACTTGCTAAAAACTCTTCATGTTCGTTGCTGGTAAAAATTTCAAATTTTAGCGTTTAAAAATTGGTTGCCGACTTTAGGTGCAATAACCAATGCCAACAAATAAAAAAAATCAACCTTAAATAACCGACAACCTATGTCATAGCTAGGGCGCCGATGACTCAATTTTAGTCCATCGCAAATACCAAAAACCAGCTTTCTCGGATGCCAAAAAGTGCCCATTCCTTACCCACTCCTGATTCTTAACTGTTTTTTGAACCATTCGTTAAACCGATGCCGAATTCGTGTTTCTCGGCTTCGAAAAACCCTCGGTTACCAAAAATCAGCTTTCTCTTATGTTTCAAAGTATTCCAAAAAACAATTCGTCACGGACACGACTTCAATAGGATCATCAATCCAAATTCCTCAATACGCTTATTTCCATTAAGTTCAATTCTGATTTTGATTGTAGTTAGGAATATAACCTCTTTATTTCTGATCCTGTAATACTCAATAAAGTCAAATCTGCAGATAAATATAGAGTAAAGCCTTTAATTATTTTTAGTTAATATTAAAATTATTTTTTTATTATTTTTTAAGAAAATCGATGCAGCCATAGCCTTGGCCAAGGTTCATGACTATTATTGGCCAAGTCATAATTGATGCAGCCATGGTTTTGGCTCTCCATGTCTATCATTGGACAAGTCACAATCGATGTAGCCATGGCCATAAGCAAGCTCATTATTAGACAAGTCATAACCGATGCAGCCATGGCCATAGGCAAGCTTCAAGATTATTATTGGACAAGTCATATTTAATGTAACTATGGCCAACGGCAAGCTCAAAGACTTATTGGACAAATCATAATCGATGCGGCCCTGGTCATGGGCAAGCTCCATGACTATTATTGGCCAACTTATAAGATAATGATATTGGTTATGGAGGAAGCCATTAGCGACCATGGCCAAGCTCCGTGAATATTATTGGCCAAGTCATAGGATATTGATATTGATAATCGATGCCGCCAATGGCCAAGCTTTAAGACTATTATTGGTCAAGTCATATTGGTCAAGTCACGGCAAGCTCAAAGACTTATTGGACAAATCATAATCGATGCGGCAATGCAATGCAATGCCAAAATTTTTTGAAAAATTTTAAAATGCCACCATTTTGCTCTCTTTTTGGAGCTCAGCGCCCTCAATTGGGCTTTTGCAAATCACCACCCTGCCTAAAGCGGCTAAAAAAAGGTAAGAGGCAAAAATTTGTGTTTTTAAATTTTTTTAAACTTTTCATATAATGATCACATATAATGATCACAAAGTATTCGGCATAGATGATTTGGGTGGACAGACACAATGGTCGTCGCTTACAAAAATCTTTGCACGTTCACGGAACAGAAAAACCCGAAGTCCAGAAAACCCGAAAAATAGGGATTTTCCAAAAATGCCTGACTTGGGATCCCAAAATCCCGGAAATCCCATCTCATTTGGATCCTAATTGCGACCAAAACTCTGACAGATCGTGTTCATGCTTCTTGCTTTTCTTCTGTCTCATGCGTATTAGTCATCCCGTCATCCGCAGTGGAGCTTACAAGGCATCCTTTTACGTCATGCCATTTGCCAATACTTGCAAAAAAAAAATGCCAAAAATTCTTCATGCTTTCTTCATTCAAAACATCAAACATTGTTCAAGCATTGTTTGCTTGTTATTTACCGCTTAAAATGTTCATATGATGTCTTGAACATGTTCCAAAACATTGTTTTGCAACAAAACTTTGTAGACGTGTTCACCATCCTAAGTTAACATTCTCCGCTGGTTACCTGTGGTCTGGGATGCCAGAAGTTACCAATGTTTGGCAATGTTCGTCTGACGGCTGGTGTGTATTTTTCAAAAACGGGTTAATGTCAAAAACCGGTGCAACATATATAATATTTGCATATTAATTTATTTATAAGTTTCAATTCAATTATAAGTAATACAATCAATTATAAGTGTTATAAGCGAAAAGTTGGGGTGGTGTGTCGCTTTGTTGAACCAGGGCCCTGGAGATTCCGCTGCCTTAACCGCTAGGCCACAACATCGCTGGTGACTTGGCCGTTGTTTTCGACGCATCTTCCTTCCATTATTTGCCCCCTTTCAGCTCCCACAGCTGTCTTTTTGGCACTCATAGCCATTCTTCATTCTGCCATTACAAAAAGAAAATCGAATTGTCGATTTTAAATAACTAGCTTGCATAGTCGATCATATACCATCCTTCAATTTTTTTGTAAGGCTTTTAGTGGAAAATCAGAAAAAGCCAACAAAAATGCAATATTGTATGTAAATACACCAGCAATGCTATTCATTTCTTCATTCGCTTCTGAATTCATTGGCCATCATCCCCTTCTGCTGAAAAGAACATGCCATCAGTGAACAAACATACTTCTATCCACTATCCAGCACCATATACAAATATGGATTACGTGGCAAACACCCACAATTAAAATATACATCGTTCATGTTGTATGTATACACTGTATTCAACAGACGTCAATGCCCCCTCCGCCTCGCGAGCCTCGCGACCTTACTGGGAATCTCTCTTCATCAGTCAGTCTTTCAAATTTTCGGGAAGCAATGACGGTTCCAAACAAAAAGGCTGCATAAAATGAAGGGAGCAAGCGAAAACATAGCCCCAATACTAACTCATAAACGAGGTAGCCGACCTACGCTGAAGGGCGCAAGCGAAAACATAGCCCCAATACTAACTCATAAAGTGAGTTTACCGATATTACCGACTTTTGATAAATCGTATAGCAAATCTTAATTAGTTTAAAATTAATGCTCTTTGAGTTTGAGCTTTGGCGATTCCATCTCCTTAAGCCTTCGGATGTATTCCTTCCTATTAATGTGGGCTTTTGGGGGATGACTGAATAGAGGGGATACTTAGGAGAGGAGGAAGCGAGGGAGGAGATGATTTTGTTATTTTTGTTTTTGTTTTTGAAATTTTTGTTTATTGGAAATTCTCAAATTTTTAGGAAAGGAAATTCATCATTTTTACCTCGATTTTTCTATTTAAATTTTCCTTTTTAATCGATAAATATAGTAAGGTGATCAGAAAAAAATTAAAATATTGTAAATATTGACCATTAATAGGTGGGAAGCTATGGATTTTTGATCAAAAATGTTGAAATTTTCACGGGAAATTTCACAATTTTTTCAAAAAATTCACAAAAATTTTCGCGCTTTTCGCTGTTCGCTCTTTCTCTGTTTATGAGCCTCCCTTCCTGCGCCGCAGTTGTGAGAGCGTACGCGTCTGCTCGTCACGCCGGCGTACGCCTCCGTATAATATCGTAGATTGGACGAGGAAAGGAACACATTGAGCGGCCGATGGTGACAGTGTGCTTTTCGCTTCCCAGCACACTATAGCCCTGGGGTGTGATATTTGTAGTTTTTTAACTCATTTTGTGGTTTTTCCATGGGCTGATGAGTTTTTTTTCTCGAAATGAGTTTTTGTAACTTTTTTGTGGTTTTTTCGAACATGAAAAATAAATATCGAAAAATGCCCATTTTCCTTGACAAAATGAAGAAAATTCTCAAAAATTTTCCGGCGGCGCCTGTCGGCGCCGCCGTACTATTATTATTTGATTGTAATTCACAATACTTTATACTTGTACTTGTTATGTAATTTTGTATTTGCCTTTTCTAATCACAGGTTGATTATATAATGACTTCTAAACGGAAATTTCTTGATTCTTATGCAAAAGAAAATTTTTTTGTTGGCAGAATGATAAAAAAAAATGGTGGAATTTCCCGTTGAAATCGCAACATTTAAAACAAGCTTCCCGCCCGCCAAGATTTAAAAAAACTGACTTTGTAAAAGTGGCGAAATTCCCCATTGAAAACGCAACTTTTTAAACAAAAAAAGCGCTAGCTTCCCACCCAAGTGAATTACGATCTTTCTGGTCACAAATTCTAGAAAATTCTTATTGCTAACAAAAAATTGTTGAAATCAATTGTAGATAATCAGAAATACTAATATTTGTACCTATTTTACAATTTTATGCGGAAAATAAACATTTTTTATTGAAATTACGCAATTTATTAAACATGTGCTTTTTTGAGCCAGATTTGGTTTTTTCCAATGGACAAATGTGGTTTTTTTTTAAAATTTTCAGATCGCACCCCTGCTATAGCCTATAGTAGCAGCAGGAGACCTTTTGATACTGCTTTTGCTGGCTGACAACCCATCTTACCCTTTCCCTCTTTCCATCCACACACAGTAGACGCATTCATCGGAGACTACGATCGATTACTTCTTCGTCCTTTCATTTTCTCCCATATCTTCCTTTTTACACATTCAAAACTTCTTAATAAGGCCATGATATTTTGGTAACTTATTTTATACATTTGTCTCATGGATGAGTTTACGATATACAGATTACTTGTGGTTTTCTCATATTATATAGTCGAAGTCTTGTTGTTTGGGTCTTTGTTTAAGAATGTCCATTATGATGTCTTTGCTTTAGACTTTCAAACCATATCTAAATCTTAAGTACTTTAAGGGCATATAATACAATAGTTGGTTTCCGTGCTATGCAATTTGTGGTTCATTTCTCGTCAATTGCAGCAAATTTTCCCAGCACAAAGATAATATAGGACTCTCTCGCGCTAGGGTACCTAACACTTAAGCTTCACATCAGTGTGGCATAACCGACAACCTATATCATAGCTAAGGCGCCGATGACCCACATTTAGTCCATATTTTGTCGCTTATTTTATGACAACAAATCTTCCCCTCCCATATAAGCGCTGACATAAGTTGGCCTTTGGGTTGTAAGAATAAAAAAAAATAAAAAAAATAAAAAAAATTGGTCTAAAATAACCGACAACCTATGTCATAGCTAAGGCGCCGATGACCCACTTTGAGTGTGAATATGAGAGTATGAATATGAAGAGTGCCTGCTCATAAGTATATTACCATATTACGGTAACAAGAATACAATGGCTTCACATTTTCTTTTATCACTTCCACCACACTCATTAACATCGCACACAATTTGTCATTATTTTTAATTTATTTATTTGTCTTCACAGTTTCTTCCTTCTGCGTCGCACCTAATACAACTCTAAAAATACATTTAAAAAACGGGAAAAATATGCCAAAAAAATACCCATAAATTTCATCTGTGGTCCTTGGCGAACACATCTGCCAGCGCCAGCGCGGTGCATTCCCCAACCCCCTTCTTGTTGAAGCCACTCACAACGAGGACCTTCGCGTGTGCACTTGCGCTAGAAACAATTTTAAAAAATTAATTAAAAATTTTATTTGAATTAGGTTAGGCACATAAGTTAGGCACGCCTCGCAGTGCGTACGGCAACTGGTCGGATGGATTTTCTTAGGCTTGAACGGGTTTTTGATTGACGGAACACCAGTGAGGGAAAACAGCAGCATGGATGAGACGAGCAGAAGAAGACGGAGGAGGAGATGCATTTTTGGTTGGGTTGGACGGAAAGTGGAAAATAAGAAAAAAAAAGAAATGAAAGGAAGAAGTGTCAATGGATAGGCGGGAAAATCCACTTTTGAATAAATTATCCCACTTTTTAAAATGAGGCGGTAAAATCCACTTTTGAATAAAATTATCCAACTTTTTGAACATTATGATTTCAAAAGCTACGCTTTGGGAGCCAATAAATGGCTAAAATGGTTTATTCCTCAAAAAACTGTGAAAATTTATTCTAAAAAAATCAGAGACCCGAAATTCAATGGTTCTAAATAGAAAGTCTGTCAGGTTTAGAAAAAGTATAAAAAAGATCAAATTAAGCTTTAATTGTATTATTTGTAGGGCTTGTAAGAAAATAAAAATTTTAGTAAATACCGGCTATGGAAACTATCGGCAAACAGTAAAATATCGGCAAAAAATTTGAAAATATCTGTATGAAATTTAACAATAAAGTAAATTTATTCAAAATTCTTAAAAAATCATTATTCAGAGTTAAAATTGCAAATGAGTTACAGCCTTATCAGAAAAACACGTTCATAGGCAATTTTGAAAAATATAACTTTTAGGAAAATTTCGAAAATTCTGCAATTTTCTCGAATATTATTTGAAAATTAACAAAATTACGGTTTTAAGGGGTGTATTTTCCGATTTTTCAAGAAAACCGACAAATAACCGACAACCTATGTCATCATAGCTAAGGTGCCGATGACAGCAACAACGGCAACAACGTCAGCAACAACGTACATGTTCTCTGTCCCTGGTGCCAGGGCTAAATCGGAATTCCGGTTTCCGATTTTCAGGCTTATTTTTGGTTCCGGTTTTCCGTTTCCGGTTTTTACACTCCTAAGAACGGCAAAATTTCCGTTCGAAATTTTCGTGAAACTTTTGAAAATTGTGAAATTTCCCGCGAAAATCTCAAAAAGCCATAGCTTCCCACCCGTCAAAATCTCTAATAATTGTAAAAATTGATTTCGCTTACAAGGGACATTCTGAAATTAACTTTTTATGTAAGACAAGTTGCTTATTCCCTTTAAAATGGTATAATAAAAAGATTGAAATTCCTGTACAGAAATGCTCCATTTTTCTAAAAATTTTCCCGACGGCGCCTTACCTCACCGTCGGCGACCAAAAAATTTAAAACTATAAGATTTTCTCACTATTTTGTAGATTTTCTTATTATTTTCTTGATTATGATACGCTTTTTTATGCTATGATTTAATTGAAAAAAAATTTTAGATAACCGTGACAGTTACAGTTCGACAATTGACTTGTTGACCGACGATAATGCTCCAAGTGCAGCCTATCACCCACTCCAAATACAACATTATTCACCTCGAATTACAAAATTAACCACGTTTTCGGACATTATAGAGCCGGACATATGAAGGTGTACGGGCTCGGGTTTTCGGAGTTTCGTGGGGAAAGGGTATATTTTCGAACAATTAACCGCATTTTCGTGATAAGCGATAGCCACCAGGTGCATGAAATCAGCCCAGAAAATGCAATTTTTTAAAAATTGAAAATTTTTCTGACCCGGGACCTCAAGAGAGTAGGAAACAATTTCAATTTCAAAAAAAAAAAACATTTTTCCGTACCTCCACGGCCCTAATATCCAAAAATTGGTTAATTTGGCGCCTCGCGGCAAAAAAAAGTTGGTTTTGGAGTGGGTGATAGACTGCACTACAGCCGATTTTTCAATGATCATTTTCCGATTGATTGGCAAGCATTGCACCAAAATTAGAAATTGAATAATAAGAACTCATCATGCAATGGTACAAAATTCAGTTCATTTTTACCAGTTGTTTGTTAACATCTCATACATAAACGTCATCTTGACATGATGTCGTCTCCAATGGTCAGTTTATTTTCTCAATCCCATCTAATCAATGCCTCTTCTCCTGTTGGATCACAGATGTTCCAAAATTTCGCCAAAGACTGCGATTGTCTGTTGATCACAACGGTCGAACACACCTCGCTGCATCACTTTCGGGATGGTTCGTCGATGGTCAAAAATCTGAAGCGAATAAGTAGGAGCGGGAGGAGGGATGGTACACTGTACACTCCATTATGTCGGCGGCCATTATGTCGCGGCCAAAATAAAACGAGTAAATCTCCTGTTAAAAAGAGTTAAGAGCTGATATTTAGCTTGTTGGATAGAGCATCAAGAAATCTATAAAATGACTATTTGATCGTTGCTTGGGATTGAAAAAAGCCGGAAAATTTTGTTATGACCGGAAAGTTACGGCCAAAATGTCGCCGCCGGACATGACTTTTCAATCCCAACCAATGTCTGAGATCAAATAATCATTTTGTAGCTTTCATTATGCTCTATCCAATAAGCTAAATATCAGTTTTCAATCTTTTACTTAAAAAGAGATATACTCGTTTAATTTTGGCCGCGACATAATGGCCGGCGACATAATGTCCTGGAGCCTATTTCAATTCCGTCGTTTCATCGTATCGTTGATACGATTTTTATCTTCGTCGTATCCCACATTTCGG
>JAEHOM010000541.1:0-11299 GCA_016433075.1 Hoplolaimus columbus | reverse complement strand
ATCCCATCCAGCATATAGAAAGTCGCTCCATTCGCTCACACTCACTCACTCATCAGTGAAGTGAACACGGGTCGGTCGATGGGATGGGTGTGAAGGACTGAATGGATGGATGAGAAGAGCGGGGGGGGGGAGCGGTGGCACGGGAAGAGAGGAGACTCGATCGGAAGGATGAGAGCGCAATGATCTTCTCCTCATCCAACCAACCAAACATCCCTCCTCGGCGAAAGAGAATGGGAAGAAATTTGAATTGTTGTCAAATTCAGATAAGAGAGGGAAAGTGAGGAGTAGAGCATATGTTCCTACCCTCCCGGAAGAAATGCGCGGAGAAAATGTGCGTGCGGACGGCATCCGCGCGCCGATTGGATCAATCAGTCATCCATCGATTTTAGTCAATCCATTCCCTCTTGGTGGATTGCAACTGACTGAACGGGGAGAGGGATGAACCTTGCCCAGAGACCCCTGACGACTTTTTCTTCCGCCTCCAAATCCACAAATTGCCACCCATTTTTCGATAGATTACCAACCGCCGAATGGGTAATGCGCAATGGAGTCACCTTCCGCCCTCCTCACTAATTTCCTCTCTCTTCCGCCCTTTCCTTACTGAATTTCGCATGTTTTAAAGAATTTTTTGATTATTGTTCTAAAGCTTTATTCTCTTTTACATTTTTGATGTCCTTTTTTTACATTTCTCGAAGAAAAAAGATATGTATGAGTAAGATGTAATGTGATTTGTGAGATGTGTGCACATGATAGAACATCGGACAAAAATATAAGTGTTAGTAAAGTAAGAAAATTTGAAAAAAAATGAAGGCTTATCAAAGCAGATCAAGAGCGCCTGAGGACTGCTGCTGTCGAGCAGACGAGGCAGACAGGGCAGAGTCGGAAGAGTTTGGCCGCAAGTTATGCGCAAACAGTGCATCAGCGACAACCATCTGTAATGAAATGAAAAATTCACAGAAAAAAATAAATTTATTAAAAACAGATTGGATCAAAAGTGTCAAAGCTTCCGACACAATTAGTGATTTGATTCAGTTGAATGGATTATCGGAGGTTCGATTAACAGGAACCAATGGTATCCAAAACTAATTTCTCCTCATTTCTTCACACCAAGTTACTTTAACATACAAAAAAAGGGAGACCCTGTCCGGATGACTGACCTTCACTTCAACCGGATGTCCGTTTATGGAATGTTTGTCGCCAGCCGCCATGCAGAGTTGTGCGGCCGATTCTTCCTCGTACACCAATGAGCCACAACCGCGCGGAAAAGCAACCTTTGACAAAAAATGCAACGATAACATGCAATTATGAGGAGAACTTTTTTTTACCATTTCGAGCTGTTCCACCGTACCAAATCGGCCGAAATGTGAACGAAGTGTGTCGAGCGTATGCCATTCCCAGTTGAGTCCCGAAAGTTGAAGTCGGCAACCGGACATCGCTTCGATGTTCTTTAAAAAGACATTCTCGAAACGGGAATAACGATCACATACCATGAAAAATGGAATCGGATCATTGTCCAGAATCAGATTCATCCGTTCCCTAAACGATTTTTTTGTAAAGCTGATTAGACAATGCAATGTCAAAAAACCGCTCACCGCGGGACTGCTCGCTTCGCGTCAACCGCTTTCCCATTGATTATATGAGGCCGATGAGCCATCGCAACATCCGCCTAACAAAAAAGTGTAAATTTAAATAATTCAAAAACATAAATAACCAAGGTTCAGAGATGACTTTCCCTAGCCAGAGGTAGGATGAGATGAGTACTAAATTTTTCATCGAAAGCACTAAAAAAAATTTTTGTTTTTTGACAACGAGTCAAAAAATCTAACCGAATTCAGTAAAAAAAGGATTTTAATAAAACTAACAGGTTTCTTAATTTGAACAAATTTATAGAACATTAGAAGGCCACAAACTTAAAACTATTTACCCTCTCCCAACCCGAACCCCACTATGGGCACATTTCACTTTAAAAAAAAGCTGCTTAAAAACCGGGAGCATAGAAATAATACCATTTCCGCTGTCGCATATGTGACAAAGCCAAAGCCCCGTGAACTGCGCGTGGCCGGGTCACGAATGACAATGCAATCCACCACCTGTCCCCATTGCGAATAATATTGGCGCAACGCATCATCGTTTATTTGACCAAGGCCTCCGATAAAAAGCTTCTAAAAAGTCCAATAATGCTAAATTTACTTTTCGGTTTCCGGCTGACTTGCATATCCCCCACCCTATCGAAAATCTAAAGCCGAAAATCAATAAGGTCTGACAATAGTGAGCTCCCTTGGCATAGGCGCATTTTAATGTCCATCTCTTAAATATGTAGTAAGTTCACAAATAATGCCTTCTGAAAGTTTGTTTGTAGAGCTACAGTAACTATTGCAGCATCCATTCTAATAAGCATGCTTAAAGAAAATCTACATCCGTAATCTACATTAGGTTAAATTTGAAAACCTAAACTGGACAAATTCAGGAATGCCGAATTTTGAAACAACCAACCTAGAGTAAATGCACAATAAATAATAAATACCCTGCTCTGCTGATGGACGTGCTGTTGCATCAGCATCATTTGCATAAACGGAGGGCCATTGGCGTTTGTACAGCGAGAACTCGGGCGCTGCTGCTGATCCAGCATCATCATCAGCTCAAAGTGAGGATCAATGCTGAATGCGGCGGAAGCATTCCGACAGTGCCTATACAAATTAAAATTTTTTCGGCGATAGGGGAGAAAATTAAACATTTCCAAAAATTTCGTTGATTTGATAGATTTGATTTGAGAGAATTTGAATGATTTGATTTATATTAAAAAAAAAATTTTTCCCGACGAGCGACGACGCCTACCAGCACTGCCAGCCAGCAAAAGGTTCATTGAAAATTTTTAAAAAATCAATTTTTGAGTAGATTTCGCCTGCGTTAAAACAAAAAAGCTGAACAAAGAATTAGCCATTTAAGCAAAAAAAGACGGTCGAATAGAAAATGAGGCGAAAAATTTATAGTTGAGCACCATAATAATACGGCAAATGATTCCCAAACAACAAAGAGAAACCGACCCTTGCTCCACCGCAATGTTCGCCAACTGCGGTATCAATAGGTCATCAGAGATCATTGATCCAGCGGCGTAAGGATTACCACCAGCAGAGAGAGAGGAGATAATTCCGGAAGAAGACGACGTGGAACTGTTGGGCTGTGCGTTGTAGGCCATTAGCTATCGGTAACTGCGTAATAAAAATAATAAAAAATAGTTGAACTGATAAATGAATGAACAAAAATGGAAGACATGTCCAATAACAGGAAAAAATAAATAATAGAGAAAGAAATCGAACACCAATTAATTTATTGTCATCGATCCGAAAATTGTATATAAATGCAAAGGAATGCTACAATATGATGTTGCGATAAAATTAGTTCAATCAACAATGCAATTAGTTACTCGTGTTCCAACGAATGGAAGAAGTAAATGAGAAAAATGAATCGGGCAACAACAGGCGGAAGAATGCAGGGATTCGGATTCGGCTAATAATATAATAAATAAATGATGATGAATGGGCGAGAGAGACAAACCACTTCAAAAAGACAACATTTTTCGAGAACTAATTCCAAAAACAACCAGTTTCAAATGCATTAGAACCAGTTGTTTCCTATTTTTTATACAAGTCATTTTTTTATTTATACAAAATTTTGAGTTCTGGCCAAGAAAATACATAAAAGAAAGGTAAAGCTTAAAGATTAAAGTGAAAAAAGCTGAAAAGAATCATCGAAAAAATCGCTGCCATTCTCAAATCACTGCCACTAACATAGTTTGAATTCAAATGAACACTGGAATTTTGGAATGATTTGTTTGTTTTGCACATTTAATTTTTGGTGATTATTAAAAGGATAACAATTAACAGAAAGCCAATCTAGTATGAAATCATCCACTGACATCATCGTCATCGCTAGCGAAGTGTTGACAAAGAATGGCTTCTATGTTTTTCACTGATAGTCATTCCTCTGTAAATTGTATAATTAAATTTTGTATAATTATTAAATTCTAAAAAGAACTATGACCTTATTGATGTGGAGAAGAGTTACGAGACGGGGACCTGGCGGTGGCCAAATTGCTGCAAAGTGGAGTCTGCTGGTGGTTTGGACAAGTATGCTCTTGACTGGGTGCTTGACGTGGCGACTTTGCTGTCGTAACATGGTTCCCTCCGGCCACACTTTCTTGCTGCTGTTCATTTTGGAGCGCAATAAGTTTTGAAGCCAATGCTTCCCCAAAACGATCCCGGTACTGCTTGCTCAGACTGTCCAACAATTGGTTGATGGTCTCGTAATACGCGACATGCATGTCCAACTAAAACGCAAAAAATGCACAGGAGAGGTTAAGAGTGGGGATCAAAAACGTATTTTGAGTTGAAAACAAAGAAATCAAAGAAAAAAAAGAAATAATAAAGCTACTTAAACTGTATATAACAAAGTTTTTATAAAAGGTGCAAAAGCATGAAAAGCGTTTAAATTTTTTATGCGCTGTTAAAATTCAACTCGGATCAAACAATTAAAAAAAGAAACCTTTTTGAAGTCACCGTACATACAGTCCAAACGATCCGAGCAAATTCGCCACCCTCTCTGAGTAAGCTCAATACAGTAATTCTCGTCTGAACAAAAAGAATGCGTAAATTTATGGAAATTGTGAATTGAAAACTCACTTTCGAGTGTGACTAAGTTGAGAAAAATGAGCTCCGAGGTTCGCGAGAGCATCTCCGATATGGAAATCATACGCACAAATGGCGCAACCTCGCGCACAGCCGAAAATGCCTCCAGTTCCAGAGCCGAGAGTTGGGCACAGGTCTCGCATGCAATTGACGGGTTCGGAGACGAGGGTCTGTCCACGGATTAAAAATGTTTTGATATCCCATTATATTCCAAGTTAAGCTAGCCCACACGCCATTTAAAGCTTTTAAATAACCAATTTTGGTGCTCAAATCATTTGCAAAACGTGAGAATTTGGAAAAATCACAACCAAATGAAAACTGAAAATATTCGTTTCCCTCCAAAAAATACCAATTACTTTAGAAAAGATCGATTTTTTACTCTTTCTTTTGAGTTTCGGCATAATTTCTGTTCGGAAAATTTTGATCCTTTCTTTTTGAGTATGCTAAAACTAACAGCTACCTTGCCTGGTTTTATTTGGCAATTTTAATATGCATGCAATTTAATATTTATTTTCAAATCAAACAGTTTCGATTTGCCCCATCTTTCCAAATAGAATAAGTAAAGCTTCATACTGACTCATTTGCACTTCCGTCGCTGCCTTCCCCATTGCGACCACCGCCTGTGCTCTCAAAAGGACTGCATCCGCCAGCAGCAGCAGTTCCATTCTCCACTTCCACCGTTGCTTTCGTCATATTCAGAAGCTCAAAGCACAATTTTATATTTGTGCTCTGAATTGTCCTTAATCAATAATTAATAATCACAGAAGTTATACAAAGTACAGTGAGGGAATATGACCCTTAAGCAAACAATAAAAAATGCACAATTGATCAGTGAGTTCAACTCATTTATGCTGCAAAATATACATTTATAAATTAATAATATAAGCCAACATTTGGTCATGCTTTTGCTCGTCATCAAAAAATGGAATGAAAAAACAAACAAACAATGCTTTTTCCTGAATGGTATGTTAAATCGGTTGATAAGTGAATAAATTATGATCGGCTATGATATAGACAAGACAAATAAATATGATGACGCATGATGTTGATGTGCATTATAAAATAATTGGCCTCCCGGTCGGACCGGATCATAAGGAGGACGACCCCGATCACGCCACTGTGATTCATCAAATATTATTTTTCAATTATGATTTTGTTTCTTATACACAGAAAAAGCCCGCATCCATTATGGTTTTTTCGTGAATACAAAGTCGGTAGGAGGGAAGGGAAGGGGGGCGGAAGATAGCCTTTTTTCCCGATTCTAACTTATGAGCAGACTGACTGTTCACGTAATAACTGACTGACAAGATATTTTCTATCGAATTTCTGTGTCATGAATGAATGGGACTGGGTGAAAGGTTCATCAGCAGAGTTCTCATTCGATTGAATAGCAAAAATTTGAAAGGAAAAAAGGGGTCGAATAGGAAGGAAGGCAGCGAGCGAGTAATGGTTTTGGAGGGGATTCATGTCATGGTGATGGGGGAGGGGGATGCGGAAACCAGCAGCAGCAGAGCAGGGAAACAAAACATATATTATTAACAGCGGCAGCAGCAGCAGGAGAATGGAATGGGATGGTTGGCAGCAGCTGATGGGCGAAAAAGAGAATTGGAATTGGGCAGTGGTGGGAGAACATGTGAGAAAGGGAAGGGAAGGGACGAGGGAAGGGAGTAAAAAATGGGGGAAATTGTGACGGACGATTGGCGACGCGGGTTTGGTGGGAGGAATTGTGTGAAGTGAACAAGAAAAGCGCGAAGGCAGTGAGGGAGGGGGGAAGTCGAGAAAGGGGACGACGGAATGGAATGGAGAATCGAGAGGGGAGGGAGGCAAGGGACTCGTTTCTTTTCTTTCCTTTGTCCATTATTCTCTCGCATTTTTCACGAGAGTGAGTAGACCGATTAGTTACAAACAGTGAAATGAGTCGTGAATATGCAATCAAAGACAAAAAACAAACAACAACTGGCACAATTGCAAAGGTAAGTGCACATGAAAACCTGATGAGCCATGAGCAATTTCAAACAGTTTGGAAATGCCTAGAACAGAACATACAAGGATTTGAAATTTTTACACAAAATTGTCAAATGTGAGCAATAATTTATATTGGTCGTAAACTTGGAATCATTTTTAAGGTCACATTTAAAGACAACAAAAGAGACATATTATTACATTATGCAGGCATTATCAACATAAATTTAAATTATGTTCGAACAGCGAGGAAAAATGTACATACAGCGACTTTCAATTGGATAATAGATAACAAAATAATCAAAATAAATTACACGTAAATGCACAAAACACTACATTCATACTCAGCCACAATCCGTCAACGTCCCAGTCTTGGGACTTGATATGCACATTAATTTTCACGAAAATTATGGCCAAGGGATAAAGAGTGTAAATGTAGTATAACTTATCTGGAACAAGGGGGGAACATAGCTGGAGATATCATATTCCCTATTCTTACCACCTTAATTAAGCCTCACAATAATTATTTAACAGTAGGTGGAGAAGCTGGATCGACTGAGAAGGAAGTGCTTGTAGGACTGCAACACACGCTGAAAGCACCGCAAGCGGACCCATCCCTGGTCTGACAATGGAGGCAGCACCATATCGATGTCGTAGTTTTGCGCTGTTTTGAAGCTGTAGACGCGGTTCTCTTTTGTGACAAGGTGCAAGCGAAAAGCCAACGCGGTCAGCCCGTCTTGCATGGAGTCGTCCGTACACCAACGAATGACTAGCTTATCATGCGTGCCAAAGAAATTCACCTGTAATTCACACTTGAAATTGGAAATTACAATATCAAAAACTTACTTGACAAGTCCCATCACTCAGAATCATGAACAGCGCATCGGTGAATTTGCGGTAATCGACTATATGCACTAATGGACGTTGACTAGATTCATCAGCAACAGGATGACGAGATTTCTTCATGGGATGATTGCCAGGAGCTCCAATGTTGCCAGACGAACTTCGACTACGACGAAGCAAATCAATGTTCGTGGATGAGAGATGCGTTGCACTTTTGCTGACACCGGAATACTTTTGCATTTGATGAGACGAATGGTCGGTAGGCGAAACGGTGAACTGATGGTGACAGGATGGATCGAGAATAGGCAGCGATGAAAAGAGTTCACGGTCCATGTATGAGCGCAAAGAACATAAGATGTCAACCTGATGAATGGAGCCAATTTAATTGTAAGAAGGTAAATAACTCATTTAGTTTTAAGGAATTTTTGAATAAAAATTTACATTTTCGGTAATGTTAAAATTTTTTAAGTGTTGTGCAAAGCAGCCTCCACCACTGTTTTTGGTTTTCAATTTATCGTACAAAAATTTTATGATTTAGACATAGTTCCAATTCTAACAACTTATCATTATTTCTTCTAAAAGGTAAAGAGCTTTACCAATTCCATTTTTAATTAAATACAATGCATAAGTAGTTAAATAACCTTATCGCAAACGTTGCTACAGGGAACATCTTCATGCTGTTCCCATTCAATCCAATTATCGCTAAAATAATTCAAATATGAAAAAAAACAAGAAAATTAAATGCCTGTATTTGTGAAAATGGTATGAGAAAAGGCGCTGACATTGACTAAAAAAATAAAGAATCTTATGACGGTATTATTTTATTGGGATAAAACTACCTAGATGAAAGAGATGACTGATCTTCGAAGAGAATGGAGCGAGTGCCATCCCGAAGTGTCACAGCAAATCCAAACTTAACGGAAAGCCATATTAACTATCAAATCAAATCCGCAATCCGTTATAAATGAAACACCTAATAAAAAAAACAAATTCCTTTTTGAAGCTAATAAGATTTGGCGAAAAATGAATGTGGGAAAAAAGTTCATACAATATTCACTTTGTTTGTGTAATCAACCCATTTAACGACAAATGAATGCGGGAGGAGCTCAGTGTTGTCGGGGACAAGATCTGCAAAAAAAGTTTATAAGAAAATTTAAGATTTTCACCCCACTGATTGGATTAAATGAGTCCATGACTAGATTCAGCGAGAAAATGTATCTATCGACAGTTTGATGAATTATCTTCCCGACGTTGGTCGACATATCACTGCTCCCAAAACCCGAGTCAGTTAATGCCGTTGGGTAAAGTCGTTGGTAAAGCGAACTCTGGTGCTGCTCATGCGCATTCTGAATTAAATTCTATTGAAGTTCCAGCAGAGGCGATGGTATGATTTTTCACGGTTAAGCAAAGGTGAGGATTTTCTCATGAAAAGAAAATAGTAAAAACAAGATAATTCTCAATTTACATCTATGCACTAAATAAAAAATAGCTCCTAATCGGATTCTTGGAGAAGTAATATATTTCTTCAAAAGTCATCCATGTGGGGCTCACCCATCCATAAAAAATTTCAATTGCCAAATATTAAAAATATTAAGAATATACGACTTTCAAGTCAACTTCTTTTTCCTATTTCAAATAACTTTGGCAAAATATTTGCCATGACATCCTCACTCACTAAAACCGTCAATGTTATGGTAAAGTTAAAGTTTGCATTTGCATAAAGTAAGCATTAAAGTTTTGCATGAACTCACTGTATTGTATTGAGTAGTAAATGTTGCAGAACGACTACCGGATGTGAAGGTAGGATTTGGCCCAGGGTACTGATGTGGCAAGGTAGTGCTTCAAATCCATAATAATTAGTGATCGTTTCTGATTATTGACAAACTGACCAGTTAAAACCACTGTCGAATCTCTCAAATTTCTTCAATGCCGGATGCACCAACATGTCATCAATGCTCAAACGCCTTATGGGATCGTGAACCAGAGTCCTTCAAAAGATGACAAAAACGGATAAAAAGATGAGCAAATGCCGACTTCGAAATAAGATCCCTTGCATCCTCCGAAACTGATGGAAAACGGAAGGGAAAAGTGTAATCACAGCTACGGATACGCGTATAGGTTGTTTCAAGATTCCCGCTGTGAAATGGAGGCCGTCCGTAGAGCATTGTATAAAGTGTACAAGCAATCGCCCAGTATTCAGAGTAGATGGAATGACCACTAAAATCACTTCTTATAAGCATTGGATAAAAGAAAAATTTTGAAAAAAAAATTTTGTTGAATTCAAAAAAGATTTCTCATTTTATGTGATGTTTCATTTTTAAATCCAAACACTCATTTGTAACAATCACTAATATTCAATTGCAACCATAGAAATTGATTATTAGCCTATCAGCGAATAAAGTAAAGAATGCAAAGGAGAAACAGTGCACAAAACGTTAGCACTCCAATTTTGCCGAAATTTTGAAAATTTACCGTTTGTCAATAACTTCCATTGAAACATAATTTGGAGTTCCGCAGACATTGTGCTGATCGCGCATTTTCTGTTCGCGAATAGAGCAGCAAAAGCCAAAATCTGCCAACTTCACAGTCAAGTCGTGAGAAAGAAGGATGTTTCCTTCAAAAAAGCAATTTATTAGTAAAAATCAGTACCAATAACTGGCAGTACCTGGCTTGATGTCCCGATGAAGCAGGCCACAATCGTAATGCAAATATCGGACAGCGAACAACAACTGCCGCATGAAAACAACCGCATTATGTTCGAGCAAAAAATGGGCTGAAAATTTAACAAAGATAGTTATAAAACACGGTTTAACTGCAAGCTATATAACATACATAATTTTAAAAATTATATTAGCTAAAAATGGTAAAGTAAAAAGATCAGAACCGAAATGACTAACTATAAGTGTATAGTTGGTAACGAAATGAACAAACTTGGTGATGCTTCAATGCGATCAGCCAATGTTCGATTGGAACAGTATTCAAGCAACATGTAAATGTTCTTCGTATCGTCAAATGTGTCATAAAGAGCCACAATATTTGGATGATGAAGAGTGAAGTGAATGTTAATCTAACGAAAAAGTTTAAACACATTTTGAAAAAATAAATTAGATGTGCGAAGATAAGGCGAATACATTCGGCTATAAACACATTGAAACCGAAAAAAGACGTTAAAATTTTTTGTTATGTACATTTGCGGTAACTTGGCGGTTCTGTATGAATCCAAATATGAACTTATTTTTTCAAATGCCAGGCCCGGCGCGAGAGGGGTGGAAGCAATCGGACCATGCCCCCTCCCAAAATGAAAAAAAAAGAAATTATCCGTAAAAATACAATAAAAAATGTTCGCTTGCCCTACACCTGAAAAATTGCCATCCAACTGAAATACTGGCGTCGGCCTTGCAAAGTGCCCAAGTTTATTGTGAACTTAAAGCATTTTTAGAACGATTGTCGGAAGTCTGACCAGTTTACAACTGTTTGAAAGAATAATTTGAATAAAAAATTGTGTTGAATATTCATTCATTTCAGGTGGATGTAAAGTTGTAAAGGCCACGGAATTTCAGTGGGGTTTTTATGTGTGTGTTTTTATAATATGTATTAGGTATACAACACCAAAAAAACAACACAACGAAAAAAAGATAAAATGATGATACATGTTTGTCTAATGACATGTTTTAAATTTGTTTTTGGGAATCATAAGAATATAACAGATGAAAAAAACGACTTAAGTAACGTACCTCCTTGCGTATCTTGGCAAAATGCGTCTGTTTCTTCAAGGAAAGACGAGAAATTATCTTCAAGGCAAAATACTG
>JAEHOM010000540.1:0-11301 GCA_016433075.1 Hoplolaimus columbus | reverse complement strand
TTGCCGTCCTTGTACCACCTGATGTCCGGCGATGGCGTCCCTGCAACCTTGCACTCGAATACCGCCTCATCGCCTTCTTTGGCCTATAAATTTTTAATCATTTTGCCTGGAATTTTTTGGTGATCAATTACCTTTACAGGCTTCAATTCCTGCAAGAACTCAGGTGCAGTTTCACTAGGCATTAGTGCTTCATCCGTAAGAAGGACGCGCAGTGAAGCTTCAGTGCGTGCTTTTCCCAATGGGTTGGCCGCCTCGCACCGGAAAATGCCCGCATCTGTGATGCGTGTGGCTGGTAAAGTCAATTTACAAGTGCCATCTGGCTTCCGTATTGCAGTGAAGTGCGCATCTTCTGGCCCAATCTCCTCTCCATCCTTTATGAATTTTTCTTTAAACTCATGAACTTAATTGTTCTAAACTGACCTTATACCACTTAATTTCCGGTTTTGGCAATCCTTTCACCATGCATTCAAGTTCGGCAGGTTCACCTTCAGTGGCATGGACCTCCTGAAGACCCTTTGGGAAAGATGGCGCCATCGGCTCTTCCACTTCTTCTGGTTCAGGCACTTAACAATTTTTATTTTGATCGTTTAGCTTCTGATCGATGAGCTGCTGATGCTGACCTTGGACAGTTAGTGTGACATCGCTCCACACATCTCCGTACTTATTGGTGGCTTCACAACGGTAGTCGTCCATGTCGCTCAGCTGTGCATCCCTGACAATCAAGCGTTGAGTGCCGTCCGGAAGGTTTTCGATCGTGTAGCGGGGATTTTCCCCGGGCACAATCAGCTCCTCGCCCTTGTACCATTTGACCTCCGGGAATGGAAGGCCAATAATTCGACCTTCTAGTACACCAGTCTCGCCCTTAATAGTAAACGGAATTGGAAATTAAAACTAAAAGCACCTGTTTGACTGTAATCGGCCTAACAGGTTCGATGAAGTCGGGTGCCTCGCCCTCCGTAGGTAAGCTTCCTTCGGCAGCAACGATTATCGGACCTTCGGTCCATGCAGTTCCGAAATCATTTTCAGCGTCACATCTAAAATGCACATCCGAATCTCCTTGACACTGATGGATCTGCTGATGACCAACCAACCTGTACTCTCCGGTATCGTCCAGATCGGCATCCCTCAGCGTAAGAATGATTGTGCCGTCCTCGTGGTATTCCATGCTCAGTCTGTCCGAAATGGTTAGCGGACCATAGCCCTGTCGACTCCATACAATAGTAGGTCGCGGATTGCCCTTGACTTTACAACGCAGTACAGCAGTACCCCCAATGGTGGTTGTGCAGGACTTGAGCAGTTCCACAAATTCCGGAGGTCCAGGTGCCATTTCCTCAGTATCTCTGGGTGCTTAAACAAATTTGATTTTAAGTTTAAGAAAAATTAAAAAGTTCAAAGTTGTAAAATTTTATTTAATTTTAGTAAATTGTGGATTAACGATTACAAACTTTTTGATTATCAGCATTTCCAATGTGCTAATTTTTAGTAACCCTTTGGCAAGCCTGACAAATTATGACCATTTTATAAATCAATTACATTCAATAACGCAATAACAGCTGTTTGTCAAATCACACGTTCTCAAATCTTATTTTTCTTTATTTCGATTTTAGTAAGCTATTCTGTTGACACTTGCCTATGACTCCGAACCGTGCCTCCGTCCAAATTTGGTTGCCAGTAGTGTCGGTGGCCACACATCGATACACACCAATATGCTCAAACTCGGCCTGCTGTTCCAGCACCACTCGCTGCGTGCCGTCCTGAAGTTGTTCCACACGCAACTTGTACTGCTCTAACTTGTTTGAAAGGATGGCTCCGTCCTTTAGCCAGTCCACCCGTTTGAGGGACTTCAGTGCACCGGGCTCCAATTGGCATTCTAGCGACACTCCTCGGGTGCCCTTAGCAACCTGTTTATCCTGGAGGGTTCTTCGCCAGCTCAGCATAAGTCCCTCTTCTTCCTCTTCTTCCAGATATTTCTGTTCCGCATACTTCAATGGCGCCTGAGTCTGAACTCGATCCAAAGGGTTCACTGCCTCACAACGGTAAACCCCGATGTCTTCCTTCGTTGCCGACAGAATTCGCAACTTTTGTGTTCCATCTGGATACTGTTCGATGAGGATGTTCATATCACGACCCGGCTCCAGGAGTTTGTTATCTCGATACCAATGGATGTCCGGCTTGGACTCTGCCATGTTCACTTTACAAGTCATTTCCACCGATTCACCTTCTCGTACTGTCTTTGGTTCAAGTGGCTTCAGAATTAGTGGCTCAGCAAGCTTGAATCCGTGATCCACCTCCATCTCCTCTGCATACTTCAAGGGTGCGCTAGTCTGTGCACGGCCAACCGGGTTCACAGCCTCACAACGATACATACCGATCTCTCTCTTGGTGGTTGCAAAAATGCGCAGTTTTTGCGTGCCATCTGCCAATTTTTCAATGACAACGTTAGCATCGCTACCCGGCTCAATCGGTTTATCGTCGCGGTACCAACGAATTTCGGGTTTAGACTCTTCCGCGTTCACTTTGCACATCATCTCTATCGGTTCACCCTCACGCACAGTTTGTGGTTCAAGCGGTATCAGAAACATGGGTTCGGCTTGTTCAACTCCCAACTTCTGTTCATTCTCTCTTTCAGTGGCGAACTTCAGATCCGCATGTGTTTCCGCCCTTCCTGCTTTGTTCACAGCCTCGCATGAATAAGTGCCGGCATCCGTCTGTTTTGTGTTGTTGATCACCAACATATGATGACCTTGATCATCTTTTTTCGCCAATGCGTGCACTCCGTCTATGTTCATCGGGTGACCGTTCCTGCTCCATTCTACTTCGGGAGTTGGTTTTCCTGTTACTGTGCACTCAAGCTTTGCATTTTCGCCCGGTGAGATCTCCATGCTCATCAAGGGTTCTGTGAATCTCGGTGGCTCCGTTTCCTCTTGGATGGAGAATTTGGCATCTGATACGGATTGTCCAGCTTTGTTTGATGCCTTGCAGGTATACTGTCCAGAATCATTCAAATTGGCATTTCTTATGGTTAGTGTATGCCGTCCGTCTGGCTCGTCATTTCGGATAATGTGCTCTCCGTCAATTTGAATGGGTTTTCCGTCCTTGAACCATTCAACCTTGGGCTCAGGCTTCCCATCTGTCACAATAGTCAGCGTCGCGGTTTCGCCCTCCTTCGCTTCAATGGGTTGGAGACCTTCCAAGAACTTCGGCGAAGAAACCTCCTCAATAACACCGAATTTGGCTTGGCTGAGCACCTGACCTGCCTTATTCACTGCTTTACAGGTATATGAACCGGAATCCCGCAATTTGGCCTCCGATATCACCAAGCTGTACCGACCGTTGCCTTCTTCGAGCTGTGCAATGTGGTCACTGTCAATTTGGACGGGATATCCGTCCTTAAACCACTCCAGTGAGGGAGCTGGCTTCCCGCTGACCACCACCGACAGTGTGCCAGTCTCGCCCTCCTTCACTTCCAAAGGCTTCAATCCTTCAATAAATTTCGGTGCTTCCGACACTTCTTGAATGCTCAATTTGGCTTCGGACTCCGCCTGACCAGCCTTGTTTACTGCACTGCAGGTGTAGACTCCGGCATCCGTCAATGCAGCTTCCTGCACAGTCAGACTGTGCATGCCCTTCTCTTCTTCCTTCTTCACCAAATGCGTCCTGTCCACTTGCACTGGCTTTCCGTCCTTGTACCAATGCACTTCCGGTTCTGGCTTTCCAGTCACCGTTGCGGATAAAATTGCCGATTCGCCCTCATTAATCTTCACAGATTTCAGATGTTCCGTGAATAAGGGTGCTTCCATGTCCTCCTGCACTCCGACTCGAGCAATGCTTTCTGCCTCGCCAACCTTGTTCACAGCCTTGCAACTGTACAGACCAGCATCCTCAAGCAATGCATATTGGATCGTCAAACTGTGTTGTCCTTTCGTAACATCGTCCTTCTGTATGATGTGTTGTCCATCAATCTCAGCAGGTTGCCCATCTTTCAGCCATTTCACTTCCGGTTCCGGCTTACCGGTTATGGTTGTCGATAGCATAATGGATTCGGTCACCTTGATACTGACATCTTTTAGTAGTTCCGTGAACTGTGGCTTTTGTAACTCTTCAACATCAACTGCTAGTTGGGCGTGGCTGGTGTCCTGTCCAGCTTTATTACTAATTCGAACGCCATAATCTGCAGCATCATCAGTACGACAGTCTCGGATGACTAACTTATACTCGCTCGTCTCGCGGTACTCAAAGAATTCGATCTTCTGACCATCCGCTTGGAGTGGCTCTCCGTTCTTGAACCACTCAACCTCAGGTGGAGGTTGTCCTGGTTTTCCGGTACCAGACACTCTCACGAACATTTCTGCTGTTTCTGCCTCCTTCACTCTTAACCGCTTCAAACCCTCGATGATACGAGGCCGTTCCAAGCCGGGTTCCGATTTGCGCACCGTAGCCTCCGACACGGCTTGTCCAACAGTGTTCTTGGCCACAGCCCGATACTGGCGAAAGTCATTTTCCGCTACATCCTTGATCACCATACGCCAATGCGTGTTGGTCGCGTCGTGCTGGATGGACACCCGAGTGCCGGTCAGAATCCGAAAGTTGTCGTGCACTGTTTGGAACTCTACCGTCGGCTGCGGGATGCCGATAACGCTGCATTCCAGCACTACTTGGCCGCCAAGCTGCACTTCCTGGTCCGACAAAGTGCGCGTAAACTGTGGAGCTTGGGCTTAAAGGGATAGATAAATCATTCAATTCGGAAGTAAAAAAGCACAGAATCCTAAAATCAATCAGAAAAGCCAACCCTAATCATCAACATATCATTCAGCCTGTTTTCATAGCCATCACCTTATAAATACATGGTACATCTCTAAATGTCTACAAATCATTTCTTACAAATAGTATTTTGGGACCAACAACTAAATACATTTTGAGTGTATCCGGATTTCCGGATCGACAATACTAAGGGAGTGTCCCACTTTTTTGAACGAAAATTGCTGGTGCTGATAACGAATCCTGGAATCCTGCTTAGTTTTTCGGATTTTCAAACGTTAGGTTCCCGAAAATCCGAATTTTCTGATTTCCAATTTTTTCGAAGTTACGGATACCTAACCTTGGAAAATCAAAAAACTAAGCACGGATTTGTTATCAGCATCATTGAAAACCCCCAGATAGCAATTTTTACGCAAAAATTCGCATTTTAAAATTTAAAACTTTTTGACGTGACCTGGCCAAACTGAATATTACTGAAATTTTTATAAATTTGTGTTGGCAATTAACATCATAATTTGTGTGTGTAGTTAATAATATGTTCCATACATAATAGTGTTTTCTCGAAATATAATATACCACCCTATATGCTCCAATACCCCTCGGAAGAGCGTTGAAAAATATAATTCTGCCGGGGTAATTAAAAGATCCTCAACGTTTATATGCGCAATTTCCATATAGAAAGTCCATATAAATGACATTATCTCATGGGTACACATATTCCCGCGCACATCCTCACTGATTTTTTACGGATTTACCATTTGAGGGGGAGATACATCGGCAATTCTCTTGAAAAACGTACTTTCCACGCGCAGCGAAGCACGTGTCTCCGTTTTGCCAACAATGTTCTCGGCGTGGCACGAGTAGGTGCCCTGGTGAGTGGTCTCGGCTGACTCGATAATCAGACGCTGAACTCCCTTCACGCTTTCGATGCGCACCCGGTGCGTCTCCTCCGTGATCCGCTCCTCTTCCCGATACCAGCTGCATGACGGCTCCGGCAATCCGCTCACCTTGCATTCCATCGTCACGTGCTCTGACTCGCGTACAACTTTGTCTTGCAGTTGCACTGTGAATTCAGGGGGCTTCTGCACAGGCTTGTCCAATGTTTCTGTAAATGTCAGTTATGATCTTATGATTATCACATTATCAGATATAAAAATAAGAAAAATGTAGAAAATTGTAAGAAAATTTTTACAGGAAAAGTGAAATATTGTCGAAAGTAAACGGATTTTAGAACTGTTAATTGACTGCAAAAAAACGCACCGACGACCGTGAGCTCAGCTTCACATTGCGCTGTCCCGGCGAGACTCTCGACCAGCACTGTGTATTTGCCAGCATCTTCGGGCACCACGTCATCAATGATCAGTTCACTAGTGGTGAACCCCTCAATGGTCTGCACCTGGACTCGGATCCGGGCGATCAGTTCGATCTCCTAAAATTCACGTAGGCAAACATCCTTGAATCTGTGGTTGTCTGTTCACCACTCACCTTGCCATCCTTTAGCCACTTGCAGCACACTCCCTTGGTGTCCGGCACTACACACTCAAAGATGGCCTGATGTCCACGCTGCGTTCTAGTGTCCTTGATCTTGGTGATAAATGCGGGCGCCATCACAGGTGTTGGCGTGCGCATTGTCTGCTGTTCCACCTCCAGCTCATGCATATACTCCTCCCGTTCCCGTTGCTCTTCCATGCTCTCGGATTCTGTGAACATGTCTGAGGTGTACGTCTGAAAGCAAAAATCTGTTTATTTTGTCATAACTGACAAATTCAATTAATATCTATACTATATCAAATCAGTAACTGATCTTACCGCCATATTGGCAGTGCAGGACACTTCACTAAACAAAATAATCAAAAATGTCAAGGAAATTCTCCAAACATGACCACTAACCCGGCGTCATTCTCCGCCCTGCAAATGATCTCACCAACATGTTTCTCCGGATTGAAACTGTTGATCACCAACACCGATGTTGTTTCATCCGTTCGAATGCTGATCTCGCTTGAGTCTCGCACTTCTTTTCCATTGATGTACCATGTGATCACTGGGCGCGGGTCTCCTGTATAAATCACTTTGTGTTGTACCTGAAAAGGGCAAAAAATAAAAATTAAAAAAATGTAAAAAATAATAGCCTTTGAGCCTTGTCGAGCTCGGACATTGCTAAGCCATTCAAGGAAGTCGGGTGGTTCACCGCGCGGATTCACTTTCAGATTTGCCTGTGAGGATGCCTTGCCGTATTCGTTGACCGCTTCACAGACTACCAACCCGGAATAATCCATTGTGATGTCCTGAAACAAATAAGTTTCCAATATAGTGTCCGATTTTTATTACCTAACGTTAAGGGCTTATTGTTAAAAAAGTAAGTATCTGTCTTAATATTAAAAAAGTAAGTATCTGTCTTGAATGATGGCTTTTGTACAAAGTTACTCACTTCCATTTTGTTTACCTTTATTGTGACCGTGTAAGTGCCAGCGTCCGCATGTATTTTTATATTCTGCGACTCTTCCAACTTTTTGTCATTGATGAACCATGTCACATCAGGCATTGGTTCACCAAGCAGCACTGCTTTAAGCTTTAATGTGTCCCCCTCGCGACATGTTGCATCGCACAAAGCTGTCTCGAATTCCACTGGAACCGGAGCCACCACCGTAAGCTTCCCTGCAAAATAGATTCCGGTTTCATGTGCGGACAGACAATCCCAGCGCGCGTACCTTCGATGCTGGCCTCACCCATTTTATTGCCCGCCACACATTTGATTTTGCCGGTCATGTCGGTAGTGCAGCCATGGATAACCAGTTTGTACACTCCTCCCTCGCTGGTCATTTCAGTGTCTTCCGTTTGGTAAACCATCTGGTTGTTGATATACCTACATAATGGATGAGAGATATGCAAACTTAAACAGAAAACTGACCATTTTGTATATGGCATCGGATCACCGGTGATCAGCACTTTTGCGTGCAAGGATTCTCCCTCTGTGACAATGATCGGACTTAGGTCAGACAAGAATTCTGGTTTTTTCTGGAAACGACGCTTTTGCACTCCGATATTGGCCGAACATTCTGAAAAGGCAGAAAACAGAAAACTGGTTTTTGCTCTAAAATACCGGATGCAGTGTTATATTGTTACCTGTGGCGCCAAATTTGTTTTCCGCTCGCAAAGTGATCTTGCCCTGGTCACCCGGTGCTGTTCTTATAATAGTCATCTTATGCACCAGTCCATTTTGTTCTTCGCTCAACTTGAGATGATCATCCGACTGCAATGGACTGCCGTTCTTCAACCACCGCACTTCCGGCGTAGGTTTTATGTCGGGTGCCAATTGTGCCTCCATCACCAGTGTCTGGTTCTCCTCCACCACAATGTCCTAGATAAGATATTTTCGCATTTTGGGAGTCTGATTATAAGCAATATTATATTACGATATTAATATTAAAAAATACCATAATTTCACGTGAAAAGCTGGGAGCAGCACCACTTTCCTTCACAGCAAGTTGCGCATTCTGGCGCTTTGAGCCTGCGCTGTTCTTCGCCGTGCATGCAAGCTCACCGGCTTGTTCAACCTGCACATTATTGAATTCCAACATGTGCATGTTGCCTTCCGCGCTGATCTTGGTATTGCTATAACAGAAAACAAATAATCTAATTCCCTTTGTAAACCAAGAGTTGTATTGTTTTCACTGTTTTTAATTTGTTTGTAAAAGGAATAATCCGGTTGTGGTTTGTGTACATTGCACCACCAACCTACTCGGCTTAACCCTGTAATAATCTTATTTGAAAATTTATTTTTCTACGATGATACCCTTGCTCCTATTTGTTGGGTTTTATTCATTTTGTTTGCCGATTTCCCGCAGCTTTTCTCGATTTTTGAAAGTACAATGGGAATAAGTTGAGATTTTGAGTAGGAGGAGCGATGATACCCACCTTCCTGGAACTTTTGTTGAAAGCCTATTTGCGCACTTGTTTGTAGTCTGAAATGCGATCCCCTTTCATCCACCCAAACCCAACGGTGCCTTGGTGGATTCATTGATTTTTGCTCTAACAAAAATAGATTTGAAATGAACTTTGAAGATGAGTTCAAAGCTGAAATTTCAAATTTTGTTATCTATCCTATTTTAAGACAATGACAGACACTACTTGGCCGTGATCGGCTCTCCGTTCAGTGTCCATTGTACTTCTGGCAGAGGGTATCCTTCAATTTTAGCGCTGAACTTCACATTGTCACCCGCGTTTACTCTTCGATCATCCATGTCGGTGAGGAATCGTGGAATCTCAGCTTTCTTCTCCACCTATTTACGAAAATGAAAAATTTCGATTTTAAGTTTGTAACCTTCAGATTTGCGGTCGCTTCTACCCTTCCGTGCACGTTTTCGGCTATCACACGCACTTCGCCCGAATCTTCAATATTCGGATGGAATAGACGAATTGAAGTTTTGCCGCTGACAGCATCATGCTTGACACGTACATTATCGCTGGTGATTAGGCATTCGCCTTTCAAATACCTGTAGAAAGTTGTCCAAAAAATAAAAATAAATAAATAAAAAACGGACCAGTAAACCATCGGCACAGGGTTTCCATGCACAATGGCGCTGAATTTGACGGAGTCCACTTCGTCATTCACCTCATGATCCTGGGGTTCACGACTGAAGTAGGGCGGACCCGGCTTTGGTTGAACAGTCACATCCGCAGCCGACTCAGAGGCGCCTTCGCTGTTCTCCGCGCGAACTACCATTCTGCCGGAGTGCAACGCTGTATTGGTATTCTGAATGCGTAGTGTTTGACGACTTCCTGTTGATGTTATCTTAATTTTGATTTATTTAATTCAATTATTATACGGACGGACAGACCTGAATGTTTTTGTCGATAGCATCCACTTCCTCCCCCTCAAGCAACCACTTCACGCTCGGTAGCGGGTATCCCGTCACTGTTGCCGACATCTCCAGCGAATCATTCTCCTATTAGATATTCACAATTCGAGTGATATGTACTGTAAGGCATACTCTAAGGGTGATATGTACCTGAATAGTGACTGATTGTAGCTGTTGCGAGAAGCTGGGCGCAGCGGGAACGGCAGGTAGCACGTGGATTTCGGAAGAACTCGTGCTTATCCCGGACTCATTGACGGCTTCCACGGACAGGCGATGGCCGTGCAGGTCCGGCTGGACCTCTGGGATTGTCAAACCACTGTAATTGACGATAAAACCACTCTCTTCCAGTCTCTCTTCAACAATGCGAATTCCCCGCTTTCCATCCTAAAGAGTCAAGGCATTGTGCTAATCAAAAATTCCAAATCAAAATACGATCAATAATTAAGTTGGAACCCAAAAGCATTATCAATATTAAATTTAGCTTACCTAATTATGAAAAGATAGCAAATAAAAGCTAGAGAAAATGTTTGAGAAAATCAGGAAAAAAAGATCTGAAATATAGTACCGTATGATCATAGATTGCGCCCTTCATCAGCAATGAAAAGAGTAATTAGATGCAAATTTTAATAAATTTATTTATTAAAAGAAAAAATCAAAGGCAAATTAAAAAGCACAAATAAAAAAGAAATTATAGTTATAAAACAATCCCAACCCAATCCAAATTAGTGTTGACATCCACCCACCATTCCCTCCGTATAGCCACGGGGGGTGGAGCGTTCCCTGTGACTCTGTCCCCGGCCCAGTTCCCAGATTTCGCAGAGGACCGGGGAAAATGGATGACTTCTAAATTTGCTAGTATTGTAACCATGAGGTAGCAGTTAGCGGAAAGCATTGGCATATGGCATTTTTGAATGAATTTTTATTTTTCACGGAAAATTTCGCATTTTTCTTCAAAAATGCGGGAAACCAGGGACGTATCTAGGATTTTGGTTTGGGGGGGGGTACCCATGGTTGGGGTCCAAAATCTTCGTTAAAATTTTCGCTGCGCCTTCGACGTGGCGAAAATTTTTTGCGAAAACTGTTAGGCAAAAAAAGGCATTTTTATCAAAAAAAGCGTCATATCAAAATGCTTAAAAATGGGCTAAAATCCAAAAATGCCTATTGAATATTTTTTGTCACCTAGACCTTTTTAACGTGCTCATTGAATAGAGCACGTTAGAAAACGGTAGGGTAGAAACGGCCAACCCGCGGAGTATTGAAAAAATAGTAAGTCAAACCCAATAGGCATCTCTGATTGTAGCCATTTTTCAGCCAAAAAAAATACATTTTTAGGTCAGAAAAATCAATTTTGCCTTTTGAGTTAAGGAAATTGATGCTTTTGAGGTTTTGGGAGGTGCCGATAGGCGCCGCCGGGGAAAATTTTGGTATTTTAGACCATTTCAGGTAATGAAATTGACTAAATTTTAACCTAATGTAAACGGAATTTTTCTCCCACGACCGCCGAAAAAATTTTTTTTCGGCCTTGGGGGGGGGGGGGTACGTACCCCGTGTACCCCCCCCCCCCTGCCCTTTATCCACATCTGCCGCCGCCGCGGAAAAGAGAGGTTCTGTGTCGTGGGGTCGCACGTCCATAAAAAAAAAACAGATGACGGCTCAGACACGCATGATGACGATATAATTACAA